>JBBPBX010050029.1:0-25134 GCA_038048925.1 Garcialebias charrua | reverse complement strand
TGTTCTCAGTTTCACACCAGCTCTGACGAGAGATGAGCTGTGGTCTTCAACCATTCATTGGGCCAAGATGGTGTAGAGGCAGGGCAGCTGGCTCAGGATCAGAAGGTCTCGGGTTCGATCCCCGGTCACGGCATACCTCGTTGTGTCCCTGGGCAAGACACTTAACCCCGAGTTGCTCCCGGTAGGACAGGCAGCGCCTTGCATGGCAGTCTACCGCTACCGGTGTATGAATGTGTGTAAGAATGGGTGGATGGTTGGTACTGTGAAGCGCTTTGGGGTCCCTCAAAGGGGTCTGGAAAGCGTTATATAAGTAAGCTCCATTTACCATTTACCATTTGTTTAGGATGCCCAATGTGCCTTACTGCATATGCCACTTTTTGCCTCTATAACAACATCAACTACTACCTCGTGCATGTACTGTGTACATTAACTCATACGCTGCTTTGCCACTTTGCAAATGTCAATGCTAGAAACCTTTAGTTTATTTTAGTTATACTTTTTATACTCTTTTTTTATACTAGTATGCAAAAACTCAGGACAATATTATGTTCATTAAATGTTTAATGTTTTAGTTTTAGTTTTAGAGTCGGTGTAAATTTTCATACTCTTATACCACTATGCAAAAACTCAGGACAGTGTTAGTTTTACTATTTTATGCTTATGTCTATTATTATATGTTTCAGTGTTTCAATGTTTAGATGTTTACTGTTGCACCGAGGGACTGAGAGAAACGCAATTTCGGTCCTGTGTATGTCCTGTACAGTACATATTGCAGATCTGACAATAAAGTTGACTTTGACTTTAAAACGGGTCCGGATCGGAGTCCACTTGCACACCGGATCGGATCCGATTCGGATCCGGATCACAGATCCAGATCGGATATGGCCCGGACCCTATCCAGATCCACTCATTAAAGAGGGTTTTTGGGTACATCCGGCCCGGATCCGTTTTGGACCCGTTCATGGAATGCTTCATCCAGCCCGGATCCGTTTTGGACCCGTTTATGATACTCATATCGGAGGCGGACTAATTTGGTCCAGAACCTTTATTTATCATGAATTGAGAGAAGTAGCTAAAAACTTGTATACCAGCTCCAAAAAGACTCCATACATCTAACCAGTTTAACATTGAACACATGAAAATAATTTATTGTGAAGCTGCAAAAGACCTAAAATTGGGTTCTGAGTAAATTTACAGTTTTGAGGTTGCACAATGGCGCAGTTGGTAGCACTGTTTCAGGTGTTAAAATCCCAGCCAGATGTATTTCTGCATGTTCTCCGTGTACATGCATGGGTTCTCTGGGTACTCCATCTCGTCTGTTATCCACAAACCATGCTGTACTGTTCTCCCTACTCTATACCAGGACAAAACGAAGCCCCTTTTTTTCATTTAACAAGACTTTAAAGTTTTCACTTTTTTAACCCAGGAAAGTTAGTTAACAGAGCTCAAAAATTTAAGTACAAGATGAGACATTTTTAAAGGAAACAAAACTCAATTTTTATTAGTTTGTTGTCGGCATGAGACAAAACAAGCGTATACATACTGTACCATAAACATGTACATTACTTTATTTCCAAGCGGCTAGCTAACACAGTACCCCAAACAATTATCAAAAAACATAAAATATTGCACAGTACCCTGATGTGTATAATAATCCAGGTAGAAAAATCTAAAAAAGCTAAGTCTGGTCCTCTGGACATTCAAAAAATAAAACAAAGCAAAAAAAATGTAGAAACGTTTCGTCTTTCGTCCGAAAGACTTCCTTAGTCTGAGGTGCTGTATTAAGCTCAGTCTTATAAATAGCACCCTCTCACAGTGGAGCAACCAGTTGGCTGATGACAGCCGAAACCAGTTGCTAATGGTCCTCCTTGATCATGTGAGCAGCTGGTTTTGGCTGTCATCAGCCAACTGGTTGATCCACCGTGAGAGGGTGCTATTTATAAGACTGAGCTGAATACAGCAACTCAGACTGAGGAAGTCTTTTGGACGAAAGACGAAACGTTTCTTCAATTTTTTTGCTTTTTTTTTTGTTTGTTTTTTGGAATGTCCAAAGGACCAGACTTAGCTTTTTTAAATTTTTCTACCTGGATTATTGAGCATGCATCAGGGTAGCGAAGAAGATTGTTTTAGAAGTGAGGAGAGGAACAGATTAGAGTGGAGCCAGCTTCATGAAACAACTGATTAAACTGTTTTCTAACTTCTAAACAAAAACTGAAAGTTCAGTCTGACATATCCTTGGACTTTTAGACAGAGTTCTTTGACTAAGACATATTGAAGCATATACCAGCATATTAAAGAATGACAATGATCATTCAACATATTGAAGAATAATAACACTGCTCATATAAATAACACAAGGTTGTGCATTGATTATATTTGAATTAGCACAAAGTAAAAGAATAAGAGAGTCTCTTGGTGATTTAATTTGACTTTGATTCAAATTAATGGAATAAAACTGTGTTAATGTGTTTCACTGAGAGATTCAGTGAAAAGGTATATTACTGGGACAGTTTCAGAGACCAGGTGTATCACTAAAGGACTCTAGCTGTTCAACATCAGACAGGTCTCTGTTAAGAATCTGACAGGACTCTAGCTGTTCAAAATCTGACAGAACTCTAGTTGTTCAACATCTGACAGGTCTCTGTTCAACATCTGATAGGACTCTAGCTGTTCAACATTTGGATTACTGCTGTTCAACATCTGACAGACTATAGCTATTTAACATGTGATAGGAATTGATCTTTTCAACATGAGATAGGACTCTAGCTGTTCAACACGTGATAGGACTCTACCCAGATAGCAAACGGATTCCGGACCGGATCCGTTTCGGATCCTAAAACGGATCCGGATCGGAGTCCACTTGCACACCGGATGGCATCCGATTCGGATCCGGATCACAGATCCAGATCGGATATGGCCCGGACCCTATCCGGATCCACTCAATAAAGAGGGTTTTTGGGTACATCCGGCCCGGATCCGTTTTGGACCCGTTCATGGAATGTTTCATCCGGCTCTGATCCGTTTTGGACCCGTTCATGGAATGTTTCATCTGGCCTGGATCCGTTTTGGATCAGAGCTCACAGTTAACATTAATAACATTAATGCCACAGATGTTGACAATAAAGATGTTGACAGCAAACAAAATGCTGACAGCCAACAAGATCCTGAAGGTCATGACACGGTCTGTCTAACAGATGGTACCGCAGAAGGCACGGATGACTCCCCAACCAAGATCACAAGCCCGGTAAGTGAACCTTCAAATATAGATGAGGCAGAAGAGACCCAACGGTTGGACCCAACCCTGGCCCAACAAGAGAACCTCCTCTGCGAGCTGGAACAATCAGCACTCACTGACCACTGCCTACCACAGGTAGTGAAAGGTGTGGAGATCCAAGGACCCCACACCGACGCCGCTGTACTGTCCTCTGGGACAGATAATTCGGCAATCAGCCAAGCTTTCAATGTAACCTTGGTTCAAGTGCATTTGAGTCCAGAAAATGACAGTCAACCAGATGCTGACAGTCACTTGGACATCATTTCTACAGACTCAAAGAGCCCCTCTTCAGTCAAGAAGTGGGAAAACACACACAACGACAGTGACCCGTCGCGGTCTGTACAAGCAGACACACCTGCGACTACGCCAACAGTTGTGACACGCCTGAATTACACAGAAAGAGGTAAACGTAAGATGAAACGTTTGCCGAAACCTAAAAGGTTCCTGTGTACTGTCTACTCTCATCTGCGAAAACAGCTTAAACTAAACCATGGCATCCTAACTTGTGCCCATGGACGGACATCCTCACCTGTGTTTGTGGTCCCCCATGACCTCAGGGGGGTGATGTTAGGTCATGCCCAAGACAAAGACAAAGATTTCAATAACCCCACAAACGACAAAGATCTTGCAAACTCACAGACTTCATGGGAAATTAAGGTCGTCCAAGCACAAGATAGTAAATAAACTAAACAGTTTAAATACCCTGATGCATGCTCAATAATCCAGGTAGAAAAATCCAAAAAAGCTAAGTCTGGTCCTCTGGACATTCAAAAAACAAAGCAAAAAAAACCTGTAGAAACGTTTCGTCTTTCGTCCGAAAGACTTCCTCAGTCTGAGAAGCTGTGTTCAGCTCAGTCTTATAAATAGCACCCTCCCACAGTGGATCAACCAGTTGGCTGATGACAGCCGAAACAGTTTAAACTATATTAGTTGCTAAAATAAACCGTTCCAGCTAGAACTTAGAAACGCTAAGTTTAAAAACCCACAACAAAAACTAACCTTGACAACCGTTTAAATCTGCAGGATTTAATTGACATCGGTAATAACACTAAGACCTGTTTTTCTTGTGTGATACATGTTGGAATCTGACGACCAGAGTGAGTTGAAGCAGTGAAACGTTGTTTACTAGTTGCTTAGTTGCTACTTTTGTTGTTATTGAAGCTTGATATTGTTTTCTGAACACTCCCAGCCAAAAGAGATTTTTATTAATGATAAGTTAAAGACTTCAATGGATTTAACTATGCCAACATGCAGTTTTCATTTGTTAAACCTCAGTCAATGAAGAGTCAATGTAGTTTAAAGCTACTTTAGGTACCATAAACTACACTGGTCTCACAATTTCTAATTTGAACCGATTCGATCGATTTTATTCTAGATCATCTATTCATTTTGATGAGTCTCGCCATAGACTTCAAAATTTATAGGGAATACCAAATCCTACGTCGTCGTCTTAAAGGACAACAGACATTTAGACCAAACTATATTTTCTTTTCTATTTTAGTTTAACTTTAAGCTAAGTTATGAATGGAGGAATAGTTTGGAAGAAGAGGCCTTTGTTACAGAAGCCCTCCTGAACCGTCTATAGACGTAGATCCCTATATTTAACTTTTGATGCATGATCCACCCCTTAATTGGTAGTTATAGCTGATCTAAACCATGATAGCTTACATACCAGGTGCATATAGGTAAGGCTAATGTAAAATCCCAATCATAAGCCCACTTAAAACCATATAAATGCATGACACATAGAACCAGAGTGGCACTGACTGGAAACCAACCAGCCTTCAACCTTTGATGTGGGGACCTGCTACTCCAACGCTTGGTCTTCAACCTTCATCCAAGGGTCGCCTCCTCTGC
Organism: Garcialebias charrua; assembly: GCA_038048925.1. Classification (NCBI taxonomy): domain Eukaryota; kingdom Metazoa; phylum Chordata; class Actinopteri; order Cyprinodontiformes; family Rivulidae; genus Garcialebias; species Garcialebias charrua. Next base: position 20,003 of record JBBPBX010050029.1, on the reverse strand, counting down.
TTCAATCGAGGGATCCCCTCTACATGCTGATGATAAAAACAATTGTTGCTGATTAAATCAACAACTCTAATCGATATGGGATTACCGCTGTGGAATTACCATTGTGGATTATAAGACTTTGTTTTCCAAAGGATTAAAAGCTTTCCGCTATGGGATTACCTACGAACAGTATGGAATTTCCAAAAACATTATGGGATTATAATTTTTGATTTTTTTCCTCTTGCTGGATTACATTAAGATCAGGGACATTTGGTGGTATCCTTTCGTGTTGGAACTCATCCCCATGGACAAGCGATGACTTCCAAAAGGGGGGACTGTAGTGAACCAGACGGGGTTCTCTAACACACCTTTGTCTCTTTGATATGTCCTAGTGACACCTTTTCACTGATACTCTTAGAAAAAAGACACTAACACTGTTTTATTACATTATTTTGAATCAAAACACAATAAGTCATAAGAGACTCTCTTATTCCTCTATTTTTGTGTTAATGAATAACCTTGTGTTACTTGTATAAGCATTATTGAATTCAATGTTTGTTAAGTCAAAGACTGTTTAATTCAAACTGTTTAATTCAAGTTGGAAATCCAATGTTATTTCAAAATAATGATCACTTCTTCATATGATGAATCAAACGTTGAAAGTGAATTAATGTCAGACTGAACTCCTCAGTTTTGTTAGAAGTTAGAATGCAGTTTTAATCAGTTGTTTTATGAAGCTGGCTCCAGTTAATCTGTTTCTCTCTCTTCATTCTAAACAACTTCTTCTCTGTTCTAAAAACTGATATCCGAGTGACATTCATCCCACTGGTTCGTTTGGACCAATGGGGAAAGAACAAGTCACTGATCACAGATCCTTCCTTAAAGTTCTAAGCTGTTGCTGGAACTGACAGAGTTTGCTAAGGTCCTCAAGCCATGATGAGGTTCCCCAAAGAGCTGAATGAACGTCTGGTCAACACGCTAATGACCACGTCATTCAGTTAAAGACTTATAACATGCCAAGTTATAAGTCATCTTCAACAGCTGAAAAAGCTCTCTTTTATTGACATTCCTTTAAGGAACATCTTATCTTGAACAACAACACCAGGAGCTGCCGTTACTTTCGGTTCGAGTCTTGGCACACGTCTGGAGACGCTGAGAATGGTAAACGAACTGACCAACTGGACCGAGGGAGATTGACCATCTTCACGAGGTAACAAAGTCGTCATATGCTTTACCAAGGGTACCAACGTGTAGACGAGATCGGCCGGAGAGCTGCCATGTTTCTGGTTAAAACACTTCAAGATAATAACTCTCCTCATCCTCCATTTTCTTCCTCCTCCATTTTCTCTTCACTGAAACTTTCTTACTTTAAGTAACTAAACTTTAAGTTATTGTGCCAGCAGAGATATAAGTTATTAAAACCCATGACTTTATTCTGTTGTTCCTATGAAATTACGGACGCGTATTTCATCTGTGCTGAAGTTAATTATAGGAAAAATGATCAACCAATCATGTACATAATGTGTGATGTAATTTATAATTATGTTAAATAAATGGTCCAGTCCTGCTGTACCAACATAAGTTTAACGTTTCCTGTGAATTACATCTGGTCAAAGTATAGAATTATTGGTATTAAGCTGAAAAAGAGAGAACTCGTTTAATTAATGATGTATCACCCTCTCACAGTGGAGCAACCAGTTGGCTGATGACAGCCGAAACCAGCTGCTAATGGTCCTCCTTGATCATGTGAGCAGCTGGTTTCGGATGTCATCAGCCAACTGGTTGATCCACTGTGAGAGGGTGCTATTTATAAGACTGAGCTGAATACAGCAGCTCAGACAGAGGAAGTCTATCGGACGAAAGACGAAACGTTTCTACAATTTTTTTGCTTTGTTTTGTTTTGTGAATGTCCAGAGGACCAGACTTAGTTTTTTAGACATTGCACAGTACGTTTAATAATGAAATAAAACTGTTAAAAAAACAGTAGTGTACTGTACACTGTACTATAAAAAAGAGAAGAGAATATCCTTACTTTTATGGAAGGGGTGTTGCAAGGGAGAGAGAAAGGCTTATTGGAAGGGAGCTGCAGAAGTTGCTGGTGATGCTGGTGCAGGTGAGTGAGGAGGGACAGGTGAGTCCAGAATGGCATCTGAGGTAAAGCGGCAGCTGATGCAGAAGGTGCTGGTGATACTGGTTCAGGTGAGTGAGGAGGGGCATTTGAGTCCAGAAAGACAGCTGAGGTGGAGGGGCAGGTGATGCATAAGGTGCTGGTGATACTGGTGCAGGTGAATAAGGAGGGGCAGGTGAGTCCAGAAAGGAAGCTGAGGTAGAGGGGCAGGTGATACAGAAGGTGATGGTGATGTTGGTGCAAGTGAGTGAAGAGAGATAGGTGAGTCCAGAAAGGTAGCTGAGGTGGAAGGTACTGGTGATGCAAAAGGTGTTGGTGATACTGGTGTTGGTGAGTGAAGATGGACAGGTGAGTCAGGAGAGGCAGCTGAGTTATATATAAAAAAGAAAGAAAAAAGAAAAAATGTCCTTACCTTTAAGGAGGGGCAAGGGATGCAGAAGGTGCTGGTGATGCTGGTGAGTGAAGAGGGACAGGTGAGTCAGGAGAGGCAACTGAGTTATAAAAAATAAAAAAATAATAAAAGAAAATGTCTTTACCTTTATGGAGGAGCAGGTGATACAGAAGGTGCTGGTGAATCTGGTACTGTTGACTGAAGAGGGACAGGTGAGTCAGAAGAGGCAGCTGAGTTATATAAAAAAGATATTAAAAAAGAAAAGAAAATGCTGTTACCTTTATGGAGGAGCATGTGGTGTGGATAGAAAGAGAAATGGAGTAGGGGTGGTCCTGAAGGAGGAGTTGGCAAAGAATGTAGTAGATGTGAAGAGAGTGTCAGATAGGGTGATGTGTCTGAAGGTAGAATGAGAATGTCTGTTGCTAAACATAGTCAGTGGTTATGCTCCACAGGTTGGATGTGATGGAGAGGAGAAAGCTACATTTTGGAAAGATTTGGATGAAGTGATAGAGAGTATTCCCAGGGAGGAAAGAGTGGTGATTGGAGCAGACCTGAATGGACATGTTGGTGAAGGAAACAGAGGGGATGAGGAAGTGATGGGTAGGTTTGGTGTCAAGGAAAGAAACCAGGAAGGACAGATGGTGGTGGATTTTGCCAAGAGAATGGAAATGGCTATAGTCAATACCTATTTCCAAAAGAGGGAGGAACATAGAGTGACCTATAAGAGTGGAGCAAGGAGTACAAAGGTCGTCTGCATTCTGTGTAGACGAGGAAACCTGAGGGAGATTGGAGACTGTAAGGTTGTGGCAGAGGAGAGTGTGGCCAGACAACATCGGATGGTTGTGTGTAGAATGACTGTTGTTGTGAAGAAGAGAAAAAGAGTAAAATCAGAGAAGACCAAATGGTGGAAGCTAAAGAAGGAAGAATGTTGTGAGAAATTCAGAGACGAGTTGTTAAAGGTTCTGGGTGGTAAGAAAGAGCTTCCAAGTTGTTGTAATTAGAGAGACAGGTAGGAAGGTACTTGGTGTGTCATCTGGACAGAGAATGGATGATATGGAAACCTGGTGGTGGAATAGTGAAGTGCAAGACGTCATTCAAAGAAAGAGATTAGCCAAGACATGGTTAATGACAGTGAGAGGACTGAAGCGAGGTGACAGGAATATAAGGAGATGGGACATAGAGCAAAGAGGGAAGTGGCTAAGGCAAAGCAGAGGGCATACAATGAGTTGTATGGGAGACTGGACTCTAAAGAGGGCGAGAAGGACTTGTACCGATTGGCAAGACAGAGGGATCAGGCTGGAAAGGATGTGCAACAGGTTAGGCTTATTAAAGATGGGAATGGGAATGTTCTAACAAGTGAGAGAGTGTGATGGGAAGATGGAAGGATTACTTTGAGGAGCTAATGAATGAAGAGAATGAAAGAGAAAGAAGAGTGGAGGTAATAGAAACTGTGGACCAGGAAGTGGGAAAGATTAGTGAGGTTGAAGTCTGGAAAGCTCTGAAAAGAATGAAGAAGGGGAAGGCAGTAGGACCTGATGACATACCAGTGGAGGTTTGGAAATGTCTTGGAGATATGGCAGTGAGGTTTTTTACTCAAATATTTAATGGAATATTTGAGGGTGAGAAAATGCCTGAAGAATGGAGAAGAAGTGTGCTGGTTCCCATTTTTTAGAACAAGGGTGATGTACAGAGTTGTAGCAACTACAGGGGAATTAAGTTGATGAGCCACACGAAGATCTGGGAGAGAGTTGTGGAAGGAAGGCTTAGACAAGAGGTGACTATCTGTGAGCAGCAGTATGGTTTCATGCCAAGAAAGAGCACCACAGATGCCATCTTTGCTTTGAGGATGTTGATAGAGAAGTACAGAGAGGGTCAGAAAGAACTCCATTGTGTGTTTGTGGATTTAGAAAAAGCATATGACAGGGTTCCAAGAGGGGAGGTGTGGTATTGCATGAGGAAATCTAGAGTGGCAGAAAAGTATGTTTGACTGGTACATGATGTATGAAGACAGAAGGACAGTGGTAAGATGTGCTGTAGGAGTGACAGATAGCTTCAAGGTGGAGGTGGGAATGCATCAAGGATCGGCTCTGAGCCCCTTCTTGTTTGCTCAGGTGATGGACCGACTAACAGATGAGGTCAGGTAGGAATCCCCATGGACTATGATGTTTGCAGATGACATTGTGATATGTGGTGAGAACAGGGAACAGGTGGAAGAGAACTTGGAGAGGTGGAGGTATTCACTTGAAAGAAGAGGAATGAAAGTCAGCCGTAGTAAGACAGAGTACATGTGTGTGAATGAGAGGGAGGCCAGTGGAACAGTGAGGCTACAAGGAGCAGAGGTCACAAAGGTGCAGGACTTCAAGTACTTGGGGTCCACTGTCCAGGAAAATGGGGAATGTGGTAAAGAGGTGAAAAAGAGAGTCCAGGCAGGATGGAGTGGATGGAGAAAAGTTTCAGGAGTGATTTGTGACAAAAAGGTGTCAGCAAAGGTCAAAGGAAAAGTTTACAAGACAGTGGTGAGACCAGCTATGTTGTATGGTCTGGAGACAGTGTCATTGACAAAAAGACAGGAGAAAGAACTGGAAGTAGCAGAAATGAAGATGCTGAGGTTCTCCTTAGGAGTGACAAGGATGGATAAGATCAGGAATGAGATCATCAGAGGTACAGCACATGTTGAACAACTGGGAGATAAAGTTAGGGAGGCCAGACTGAGATGGTTTGGACATGTCCAGAGGAGGGACAGTGGGTATATTGGTAGAAGGATGTTAGAAATGCAGCTGCCAGGAAAAAGACACAGAGGAAGGCCAAAGAGGAGATATATGGATGCAGTTAGAGAGGACATGAAGGTAGTTGGAGTGAGGACAGAGGATGCAGAGGACAGAGTGAGGTGGAGGAGGATGACTCGCTGTGGCGACCCCTGAAAAGGGAAAATCCGAAAGAAGAAGAAGAAGGTGATGCAGAAGGTGCTGGTGATGCTGGTGACTGAAGAAGGACAGGTGAGTCAGGAGAGGCAGCTGAGTTATTTAAAAAAAATGTCTTTACCTTTATAGAGTAGCAGGTGATGCAGAAGGTGCTGGTGATTCTGGTACTGGTGACGGAAGAGGGAAGGGCAGGCGAGTCCAGAAAGGTAGCTGAGGTGGAGCTCCCAGATCTGCTATACTCTTGGGCATGCGCCCAGCCTGAGCAAAGACAAACGCTTGATAAATTGCTGTCAAATTCAGAATAAAGTTTAATGTGTAATATAATCTTAATTTAATCTTTAATCTAAATAAACGGCATTCTTTACAATAAATAAACTATACTAACAATAATAAAAATCGTAATAAATACAATAACAGTCAGAACCAGAACAATAAGCAGCAACAGACTGTTTACAATCTAACTAATCAAGTCAACAACAGTAGCAACAATGTGGCTGTATTTTTCCTCATTACTCACAACAAGCTCTTCTTGGACCTGCTCCCACCTGTCCCTGGAGTTCAGTCATCACAGACTTCTTTGCTGCAGGTGATCTGGCAAATTTCCCTGAAGCGGAAGAAGTCAACTGCTATCTCTGTCCCAGACTGGAAATAAAACACAAAGAGGTAAAAAAATTAGTTAATAAGATCATAATTTTAAATTAAAAAGATTAATTAGAACTTCTTCTTTCAGCTTTTCCCTTTTCAGGGGTCGCCACAGCGAGTCATCTTCTTCCACATCACTCTGTCCTCTGCATCCCCTTAATCCTTTTCTTGGCTTATTTAAAATTAAAAAAATGCAATATTGGAAAGGCACCCTGATACATGCTCAATAATCCAGGTAGAAAAATCTAAAAAAGCTAAGTCTGGTCCTCTGGACATTTTGAATGTCCAGAGGACCAGACTTAGCTTTTTTAGAAATATTGGAAAGGATTAAAAAAACAAGCTAAAACGTTTAGTGAGAGCAGTATAAAAATAACTTTACATTTACATCAACTGTACAGCTGCAATAATTTAGTGAATGATTATTTGCCAATTGTTAAGCACCTATTTTAATTGTTTTGAGACATTATTTTAGATGAAAGCATCACATGTTCAGATTCTAGTCTCCAACAGTTTCTGGTTTTATTTGTGAAAAAGTAAATACTGAGCCACTAATCAATTAATGCAGAAAATAAACTAATATTAAAATCAAATTAAAAATAGTTGCTGCATTAAAGGTCAAATCAATGAGAACTTTCTGCTTTTTGATTAATACTAGAGTACAGCAAGAGATCAACAACTTCAATCAAAAGACAATGTTTTAACTGTTTCATAACATTTGATATTGAAAACTAAAATGTGTTACATTAACCATAAAACCAGTTTAAATTGGGCACAACTTACAATAGTTTCTCTTTAACATTAGCCTAAACAAGAACACTGGTCCATTTGTGTATTTGGTCATATGGGCTAAACACCTACAGAGCAGCTTTTAAAGAATCATTTTGAAACAAACAAAAAAACAAGCTTTGATTTCCAGGGGAGATGCATTAAATACAACTCTTCATCAAGTCATTCTTGAGAGTTTGTAACCTGGCCGACAGTTTACCATCTTCTAGACCAGGTAAAATCTTCTGAACACATTCAAAAGTGTTGGTAAGTGCTTTGGGATACCTGAGGTGAGCCCAAACAGCAGGAAGTCATCCACACATCTGGGACAGCTGACAATGATGTCACTTTCAATGAACATGTCAACTTTCACATGCTGGTAACAAACATCATGCTCGTAGTGAACTGGATTTGTGTCATGGTCACTGGGGATGGTAACAAGGGCCACTGCAACATCTCCATCAGCTCTGGCTCATCCTAAAAAGAATGAAAGAGATTATCAGAATCAAATTTGGTGTGGACTTGTTCCTGTTTAAAGTGCTTTATAAATAAAATGGTATGGTATGGTATGGTAAATGCTTTATAACAGTTTGACTTTATTATTTAATGTCCTTTTCTAATAGTTTTATTTCAGTAAATCCATTCAAACAGTGAAACTTGTATATTATATTAATTCATTACACACAGACTGATATATTTCAAATGTTTATTTCTTTTAATGTTGATGGTTATAACTGATAACTAATGAAAACATTAAATAACAGGTAAGGGTGATATCAAATTTTCTACATAATGACACATGTCCACTGTGCTATTGTGTTGTAATATAATTAACTTGCAGCTGCATGATTAAAAAAAACTTGCAGAATTGTTCATTAGTTTAAAGATTACTCACCTACCCTTAGCCTGGTTAAAACCAGACCCTTGTCCTTCACTTTGCTTCGTACTAGGGTCTGGAACTTTTCCCATAGACAACGATTTCTCCAGTAGATTTTTGACCGGACCAATCAGAGAACAGAAGGCAGAGTTTTGTTAGTTTAGCCTGGCGAGGTCCAGGCTATAAGATACATAGCTCAGAAACCACTCGGTGGATATTTTTTCTGCTACCAGTGTGTAATTATATGGCTCTAATTTACTGACTGTTGGCCTGGATGAAACATTTGAGATAAAATTCGATTTTTTATAATTTATTTTCGTAGCGCACCCAAGGCTGTTTGGAAAATGTCAAACCGAAACAATTTAAATCCAGCAGATTTGACCATTTCGTGAATTGATTTAGGAACTGTTAAAGGACAACGCCCACCATGACAGTAACAATTCACCATATTGGACAATTACTGTACTGTAGTTTAATATGATGTCTATTTTCATTTTTGCATTTGGGCTAGTCGAGGGTAAAAAAAACAAAAAAAAAAAACGAGTCCCGAATGAATCCAGAAACCCGACCGAAGAGTGCCGAAGTGTGAAGTGACTTCAGTTACGTCTCCACCCAGAAGGCAGGAGTGAGTTTCCATGGAGGTTTATTAGAGTGGGAGTTAAAACTGCATATTTCCTGGTGCATTTGTGTGTACAGCTGGACCAGTGCTCTGTTTTTATTTTTTATTTATTTTATAGAACTTTTTAATAAGATATAACACTGCTACGGACTGTTGCTGCTCTCACTCCTCTGCCCAGAGGAGCGAGCTGCGCGTCTTCTCCCTGGCTCCTCGTTCCGTTGGTCACTTTTGAAGTTCCTTGTGCCGACTCAGAGTTCGGCTCCGTCCTAGCCTTGTTGCAGGGAGCACGGGGGAGCATGGGGGAGCACGCGCGCTCAGAGCTCCTCTGCGCGGCTGCCTTTCTGTACTCCCGACCTGTCTGGTCACGGGGAGAGAATAAAAAGCCGATGCGGAAATGAATGAATTTGTCACGATCAAGCAAATTAAACTAGTATGTCTACGTGGATGCGTGCTCAGAATATGATAGACATCAGTGAGAGACAGCAGGATTAATCAACAGGCAGATTTAGGGAATATTTAAAAATGCTTCGCTTTTTTTTCCTCTCTCAGAGCAGCGGTCATGGAAGTTGATGAATGCTTATTATAACTCCGCCTGTAACTCCAAGGCGGTTACTTCAGTGATGTGAATGCCCATATATGGAGAGGAGCAGATTTTTCCCGGAGCTCCTGCTAAAATCTGCTATAAATCATGAAATAACACATTTAGCGTTATTTCTCTACAATATAAATAAACGCTCCTGTATTATTTTTAAATAAATATTAATGGCGATGCAATTTGAAAACATGGTGGGTGTTGTCCTTTAAGCTCAGGAACGCTTCTGATATAATGTCAGCTAAGAAATATATTTTTTCTCAGCAAAGAAATAATAGTTTTTTACCTTGTTTTATTGAAAATTCCTTCGTGGCGGCAGCCATTTTAACTGACAACGTCAGTTCAAAACTCCGCCTTCTGTTCTCTGATTGGTCCGGTAATCCGCCTTCTGTTCTCTGATTGGTTCGGTCAAAAATCTACCGGAGAAATCGTTGTCTATGGGAGAAGTCCCAGACCCTAGTACAAAGCGAAGTGAAGGACAAGGGTCTGGTTTTAACCAGGCTAACCTACCCTAGTTATATTGTTTAATTTATGTATTATTTATGAGTTTTTAGAACTAATGATAACTAAACCACTGGACCGTCCATCCATCCATCCATCTTCTTCCGCTTATCCGGGGTCGGGTCGCGGGGGTAGCAGCCTAAGTAGGGAGGCCCAGACTTCCCTCTCCCCAGCCACTTGGAGCAGCTCCTCCGGGGGAATCCCAAGGCGTTCCCAGGCCAGCCGAGAAACATAGTCCCTCCAGCGCGTCCTGGGTCTTCCTCTGGGTCTCCTCCCGGTGGGACATGCCCGGAACACCTCACCAGGGAGGCGTCCAGGAGGCATCCTAACCAGATGCCCGAGCCACCTCAACTGGCTCCTCTCGATGTGGAGAAGCAGCGGCTCTACTCCGAGTCCCTCCCGGATGACTGAGCAGCGAAAGCTGTAGATCACGAGCTGGACCGTTTTTATTTAAATTAATCTGCCAACAAAACAACTTTTTTCTAGCGCTTAGAGAGTGTTCACGCGAGGGGCCATGCAGTTCTCGGCAGCCATGTTGTTACTGACTGCTAACGTGAGCTAGGCTAGCTCCACTAGCATTAGCTCTGTGCAACCTACGGGCGCCTGGCTAGTTAATGGTTTTTCAAAAGCAGAGACTCGAGCTTTCTTCAGATCAGAACCACTCCTCCAGAACCGACATGAGAACATTTGTTAAATGTATCATTATCTACAAATGAAGCAGTCACTTCTGGCACACGGGCCCCAAGCCTGTGCTAAGCAAAGGCTAGTGAAAGCTAGCTCTCAATACATTGAAACAAGAAGTCGTGAAAAATAACTAAAAATCAACAAAGGGCAGAAATAATAAATGAATAAATAAAACACTGTTTAAAACCATTCTCCTGATTTCAGCTTAAATGTGAATTCAATCCGAGTCGATCCGAACCAAATCTTATTAGCTTAGCACAAACCCGAAGAACCTGGCAGAACCACTTGAAGAGTAATACACAGTTATATATGTTATTCTGATTGAAACTAATACACAACTGTTCTATAATTAATACACAAGTGCTCTATAATCAAGGTATTCATAACTGTTTTACAAATGTTTATGCAATCATGTCTTATGTGCCTTAAAGTAGCTTAGACAACATTATAAGACACACTTTTAGAACAAATAGAAGGTTAACAGGCTCAGGGGATGATGCACTTTGCGTCTGCTCTGGTCTTCACAGGCCTTAGGGGGATGGGCAGGACACAGATGACTCAAACTAAATATACAGTAATGCTGAGTACTTATGAAACACACAAACTAATTAAGTGACCAATTAGTGTAACTGGACATTAATTTATATTAAAGATCATACACTACACACATAGATTAGAGCTGTTCTGATACTTTCTTACTGAGCAAACATGCAGAACAAAAGGGCTGACTTTCAGTAGACTTCTGCACCAGCCATATATCTCCAAGGTTGTATAACTGAGAAACAAGAGATGCACCAGGTCTCTTATCAATGCCCTAAGCCAATCAGAGGCCAGGAGAGACACAAACTGCATCGTGATATCCCCAAACTACACAGATTTGAGCAGCATTCTTTGAGAACCTCGCCGCAGACAGGTCTGTGTTTGCTCACAAATTCTCTGTGCACAAAGAATTGTTTTATTCATGCTGTACCTCTGTTAACCTGTAAACCTGTGTCTATTCAATAAATCTTTATCATTTTACAAGAGAGACTGGTCATTGAACACCGTTGAGAAACCCCATCAGAATATGGTGACCCTCGACGTCTGGCTTTGTCTCTTTCTCTGATTTGGAGGGGGCGACGTGGACTGCTCTTCAGCTGTGCTGCAGTGGAGCTTTGTGACACGACAACATCAGGTGAGTCGACCGTGTATTACACAAAACTGACAATTTGGCCACCGTCCCAAATTCAACTGCGCACAGACGAAGTCCAGTCTCGTGATGAAGTCTGGTTCTTCAAGTTAAAGTTAATTATACAAATTTGGTTTGATCTGACGACACAGGTTTCAGTTTGAACAGACGCTTGTTTGTGTGCGGGACGGTCCCCGCCGCTCGGTCTCGGACCGAGCCGCGTGCTCGTGGGTGGGGCGCGTGCTCGTGGTTTTTTCCTTTGTGTGTGTGTCGTCGTGGGTTGTTCGTGTTTCATTTACTTGTTTGGGGGGTCAAACGTCTTCGATTGGGTCGTGGGTTTCGTTGCCGCTGGTTTTGTTCGGACGGTTTCCGTCCGCTCGTTGCCAGAGGGGGGAGGCGTTCGCTCGTCGGCCCATGTTCGTTGTTCGTTTCCGGGTGCGCTCACTTCAATCAAAGTGGCTGGACTTGCGGAGACGTTCTGTTTGCACGTACCACGTTAGGGAAGTTCCCGGCTTCCTGTGACGTCACTGCGTGAGTGACTGCTCCGTGCCGCTTGTTTTTGGTTGTCGAGCGTCCTATTTCTCGGTCTGTCGCGGGACAGACCGGATGCCACTGAGGTGAGTGAGGCCTCCGTGAAGCGGTGTATCGCAGGAATACATCGCTGTCACGTGGTAGGAACGTCTTCCAGATGTGCCCTGCGGCGAACTTGCTACTCGCCGTGGTGGAATTCGCACTGGTGGCGTGACCCTTTGTGGTCAGAGGGAGGAGCCCGCCTGTTCTTTGATTACGGCGGTGCTGATTGGTTTTTGAGTTTCGGCCGTTTTGCATGCTTCTGTTCTCGTTTCTTTTGTTTTTCGTGTTTAATTAATGTCAAAGGGGGGAATCTTTGTATATATACCCATTTTCGGTGTTTTTAATTGTCATTAATTGTTTGTGTCGACTCAGAGAGTGTGAAGTGAAGTTTTCTTTCTTTTCAGTGGTGAATGGTGCTGCCATATTTTGCTTGGACACCAGGTGGCGGTGTTGTCTAACAGGGGGGCAAGTCTGATCACAGTGGTTTTTCCTCAGGCTTGTCCCTGTGTTTTTCTGACACAGCTCATCTGTGAGTGTTTGTGGAATAAAACATTTTGGGTGAATGAGTTTGCTTGGAGGCAGATATGGCACACATGTAGGATAAAAAGGACCAGGAACAAGGAACCATTCGTGAACTATTGCTTAGGATCCAAGCAAAAATCAGATTTTTACAAACCGTAAACACGGCGAGGTGTAAAAAATGGGAGAGTCTATTATCACAAATTGTCGAGGAAGCAGACGGATCAACAGAAAATTTAGCTCATTTAGTCCTAACCAGAGTTATACAACACAAACAACAGCTCAATGAAATTGGAATAGAAATGGCTAATTGTAAAACATTTGCAGACTATCAACAGTTAATTAAGAAATATAATGAACAGTTAAAACAAGTTGAAATACGTGAACAATTATGGTTAATGACGGAAAGTGTACAGGAATTAGGAAACACAGAGAACAGTTCACTTTTAAAAGATTCAAAGCAGTAGGTGGTGGAAAAAGAGCAATCAGACGTTGCCACCTACAGGAGGTTGAAACAAGTTGCAGGGGCTGAGGTGGAGTTGAAGAAGTGAGATAGAAGGGAGAGAGGAAGTTGTGTCAAAAGACAGTGGACATGTGGGGATGTTGAGATGAAGGTGAACACAAAAGTGAACAGCAAGTGAAGACAGAAAAGAGCAAGCAGGAAGTTGAGACAGGAGAAAGTGAAAGGGAAGTTGACACAGAGAAGAGCACAAGGAAGTTGGGACGAAGACAGGAATCAGGAAGTAGAGACAGAAGGCAGGTGGTAAGAGACGGAGAACATGAGGTGGTGCTAAAAAAAAGAAAAAAGCTTATTTTGGGTGTTTTAAGGAATGGACAATTCTTCAATTAGACGAACACGAAAGTTCTGGAAGGCAGAAGACGACGTTGCTGAGAGAGATGTGGGACAATTTTGGGTTTAGGTTAAATTCACTTTAAATTAGATGTAAAAAAAAATTGAACCATTGTACAGACCAGATCCAACGAGATGTGTTTTCTGGGAGACAAATGCCGAAAGAGACCGGACAGATGTAGCTTTTGAATTTTGGTCTAGTAATATATTGGCGTTATTATTTAGACTATTTTCTTTTTTCTTCCACAGCCTGACAGCACACAGTTGGTGGAGGGGGAGCATGAGACAGGCAGACCTCTTTCTTACAGAACACATAATGTAATTTTTCATGAGCTAGGATTCAGTCAAATAAATGTAACACCTGCTTTTGGTGTCAGGGGATTGGGGTTATCGGTTATGGTTCAATTGAACTTGAATGCATAAAGTTGACACCTACACGGTTCATTGTGACTCCGCGAGCGACAGCTAACAGCCATGTTGAAAGACAAAGACAGTTAAAGGGGCAAAAAGTAAAGAACTGTCATTCAAACAAAAGAATGTCAATGAACTTCCTCAGCCACATTTCCAATGCAGAGACTTTGACGAAAGAACTGTCCAAGACACGAACAGATGTCACCATCAGCAAACACAAAGTGAAATCAAGTGAAGTCAGGGCTTGGGGCACCCTGCACGGCTACCAGAACGAGGTTACTGGTCACTGAAGCTGACAAAGGCTGAAATATGAACGAGTTTGCACGAGCAGAACGAGAGCACGTGAAAGAGCTGTCTGGAGTCACCCATTCCAGCAATCAGTGAAGGTGTCGGCCTACCATTCGAACAGGTTGAATCGGACGTGAGCCTCAGTCTCAGGATCCAAACGTGAAGTGCGTTGTTTAATGATACACATAAGGGCAAGTAGGTGTAGTGGGCATGACCATGTCCACTTTGATACACCTGTGTACTTTTGAACTGTTCCAGAGATGACCTTTACTGACCTCTCAGTAAAGCAAGACATTTACCACAAAATGATTCCATTAGTTGTAATCTGAAGAACATAGTCACCAAAAGAGACTATTTCTATCTTTGATTTTATTCTAATGTAATCAAAAGAATAACTTTTGTCATTTTCATGATATATGTTATATGCTGTTATTCTTTAAATGTGAAACATCAATGTGTCATTTCTGCAAATGAAAAGGTGTCAAAGTTCAGCTAAAATGTCAAACTGACTTATACCGAAATTGTTTTTGTCGAGTTTCAGCTAAAACTCTCATCTAGCATCTGAAAGTCTCTCACTCAGATACTTTTCCTAAACATTTTCCTTCTCTGCGCTGAATTTCACCTTGAATAGTGATAACAAGTGGACCAATGAAAAAGAGCCAAGTCTCACTCCTCTCGCATGATCTTTTTAAGTTCTAAGTTTTGCTGAAACGCGGCAGAGTTTCTGGGAGCTTCAAGACATGAAGACGTCCCAAAGAGCTGAATGAATGCCTGTCACCCGCCAAGGACAGTCATTCAGCTAAGGATTGTATAACATGCTGTTATGAATCCACTTCGAACGAGCGTAAGCTCAAAACTTTGTTTATTCCTTCCTGGAATAAGCTTATCTTGAAGTCAGAGGCCAGGAGCTGACATATTTTCTGATGGTCGATGCGGAACCCAGGAGACGTTGAAAACGTAAACGAATAACCTGCTCTGAGGTACTGGTTCCCACAAGGACCCGTGCATCTGAAAAGCTACAAGGTCTTCTCTCTTACCGGGCTGTCGTCAAAAGGTAAAGAGCTGTTTACAAACGTACCTGGATTTTAGCAGAAGTCGGATGAGAAGTGTCACTTTGGTAACATGCTCACGATAATTTCCTTTAAACCATCTTCCTCCTATTCTTTTCCCTCTCAATCTAAGCTGGAAACTATTTAAGCTAAAGAGCCCTCAGACTAAATATGTTTAACATCCAATATTTATGTTTGTTGTGTTAAATTTAAGTGTGCTGACGTATTAAATTGAAAGAAAGTGAAATCATGTCAATCAAGTGTAATGGTGTTAATTTAGTGATTTATCTTAAATAAATGGTAGTGTCTTTGGCATACCAACTAAGTTAACGTCTCTGTCACTTAATGGCTTTGTTTATTTATCCATCATAAAGATCACAGAAATATTGGGTAAACTGAAAAAGAAAAGAATCCGTGAAATTACTATTCAATCTGAATAAGTAGATTAATTAAGGATAAAGAGGTCAGCTTAATACTGACCCCTGTTAAAATCCTTTAGTTACATCTGGGTGACACTATATGTGTTTAACACTAGGATGACTGAATTTTCAAGATCCTGAGGACAAACCCCCTCCTTCTCTTCAACCATTAGTAGGCCATTAACTGCCTTTTGTTATAAATATGCGTGCTCACAACTCAGACACCCCCACCACACCAGACTGCATTCCAATGTTTCCACCAGGTAAGTAAGTTGCACTTCCCCCCTTAGAGAGGCCCTGACCAATTCACACATAACAGACCCTGAAGTTATCTCACAGTTGAACATTTTGGGACATCCACTGAACGGAAAGCTTTGTCTGCTCCAGAACAAGTTTATGCATACAATTGTCTTATTCTGCTGTGCTGATTATCCTATAACCCTGATGTTCTGTCAAATAAATTATTTTGCTTACAAGTACTGTCTCTCTCCTTGTCCTTGGCACATGTATATACGGTGCGTTCTGACACATGCAGGTGGCCCATTGCTGTGTTCTACAACATGCTTGACCTATTGTTGTCCGTCACCTGACGGACCGACACAGGTCACATGACATGAAGTCAACTGACGGACCGACATAGGTCACATGACCTGAGGTCAACTAACGGACCAACACAGGTCACATGACCTGAGGTCAAGTGACGGACCAACACAGGTCACACGACATGAAGTCAACTGACAGACAGGTCACATGACATGAGGTCAACTGACGGACCGACACAGGTCACATGACCTGAAGTCAAGTGACGGACCGACACAGGTCACATGACCTGAGGTCATGTGATGGACCAACACAGGTCACATGACCTGAGGTCAACTGACACGACACAGGTCACATGACATGAAGTCAACTGACGGACCAACACAGGTCACATGACCTGAGGTCAACTGACAAAACGACACAGGTCACACAACTTGATGTCAATTGACGTACCGACATAGGTCACATGGCATGAGGTCAACTGATGGACCGACATAGGTCACATGACCTGAGGTAAAGTGACGGACCAACACAGGTCACATGACCTGAGGTCAACTGACAAAACGACACAGGTCACATGAGATGAAGTCAACTGACAGACCGACACAGGTCACATGACCTGAGGTCAACTGACACAACGACACTGGTCACACAGCATGAGGTCAACTGACGTACCAACACAGGTCACATGACCTAAGGTCAACTGACACAACGACACAGGTCACATGACCTGAGGTCTACTGACGGACCGACACAGGTCACATGACATGAAGTCAACTGACAGACCAACACAGGTCACATGACCTGAGGTCAACTGACAAAACGACATAGGTCACACAACATGAGGTCAATTGACGTACCGACATAGGTCACATGGCATGAGGTCAACTGACGGACCGACACAGGTCACATGACATGAGGTCAACTAACGGACCAACACAGGTCACATGACCTGAGGTCAAGTGACAGACCAACATAGGTCACACGACATTAAGTCAACTGACAGACAGGTCACATGACATGAGGTCAACTGACGGACCGACACAGGTCACATGACCTGAAGTCAAGTGACGGACCAACACAGGTCACATGACCTGAGGTCAACTGACAAAATGACACAGGTCACACGACATGAAGTCAACTGACGGACCGACACTGGTCACATGACCTGAGGTCAACTGATGGACCGACATAGGTCACATGACCTGAGGTCAACTGACGGACCGACACAGGTCACATGACCTGAGGTCAAGTGACGGACCAACACTGGTCACATGACCTGAGGTCAACTGATGGACCGACATAGGTCACATGACCTGAGGTCAACTGACGGACCGACACAGGTCACATGACCTGAGGTCAAGTGACGGACCAACACTGGTCACATGACCTGAGGTCAACTGACAAAACAACACAGGTCACACGACATGAAGTCAACTGACGGACCAACTCAGGTCACATGACCTGAGGTAAACTGATGGACCAACACAGGTCACATGACCTGAGGTCAACTGACATACCGGTATAATGGACCAGATTGCACATTTATATACGGTGCGGCCCATTGCCGTGTTCTACAACACGTATGTTCTCCATCTCTTCTGAGGACAGAGGTTTAGGGCCTTTTTTCTGGAACTTCTGTGGGTTTTTCCTCGCCCCAGACTGTTCAGTTTGAGGTGCAGGAGCTGGCGCATTGCTCGGGGGTCCCCTCTGGGACCACCCTCTTTCATATGAGTCTCCTTGGGACCCATATTTCTTTTTCTTTTGGAATGCCCCCCTTTTTTGATGATGGGGTTCTTCCTCTTGATGCGGCCTGTACCACTTAGGGTCTCTGGACCCCTTTTGGTCTTTGTTCCAGCGGACACCTTCATTTTGCGGTCTGTCAGGTTGGAAATTTTGTTTATTCTCGCCTTCCTTAAAAGAGTGAGCTGGCGCTCTTGCTCCTTCAAGGTCTAGCGTTTGGTATTTGACCTTTTCACCTGGATACACTTCTACGGGTTTCTTGTGTCGCTTGTATGTTTCAAAAACACGTATAGCGCACTCCTTTAATTCACGCATGGTTTTTTCTCTGTAGTCGGCCATGAGGTTGGCCGTTGAACCAATCTCTGAATATAGATTGTTCATAAAAAGAAACTTAAAATCACGTTCATCCTCCATACCTGGCTCATTCCTATCACCAAAAAAGGCTTCGAAAAGTCTGTCATAGTATGGGATCGGATGTTCATTCTGCCCCTGAGTGATTTTCAATGCGGCTTGGTAGCCAACGTCTCCCATGCGAGGAGCATATTCTTGCAGTAGAGTTTCGCAGAAAAGTTTGTAATCCTTCAAAATGGCGACTGGTTGACGCGCAATGAAGTGCTGCACTTTCCTGTTTGTGGTGAGTTTGATCAAACTGATTTTATCGTCAACCGTAGCGTTCGGATAGCATGCCAGTTTAAACTCAATGTCTTTCAGATAGGTATCGGTTTCAGTTGAACCATATTGCCCTGGCTCAAAACGTTGAACGAACTGGGAAATTTTATGGAGTCGTTCTATTGGGACAGCGAATTGAGAGCCATTAATAGTGATATACCCACCCATCTGCGCACCAGGTACACCTGTAGACATGGGGTACGTAGGTACCTGCCATTGGGTTGTCCCAGCAAATGTCTGTTGAGGTGGAGGTGGGGGTGGTGGCGGAGGGAGTAGTGCATCGGGCATGGGCGGGGGCGGTGGAGGAGGGAGTGGGTCATCAGGTATGGGAGGGGGCGGCGGAGGCGGTGGATTCTCAAGGTGTTTACTCATGAGATCCAAACATTTTCTCTCTTCGTCAAAGAGTTTGTTCATTGCTGATGCACGCTCTATTCTACAACTGTTCAGTTGGACCCTTAACCCTTCATTCTAACGTAACATCATGTGCTTTTCTTGTGATTTTCTATAATCATCTTGCAGCCTTGTGTACCGTAGTGATAATGATTCTATGGTGTCTGTGCATT
The DNA here is from genome assembly GCA_038048925.1 of Garcialebias charrua. Lineage (NCBI taxonomy): Eukaryota > Metazoa > Chordata > Actinopteri > Cyprinodontiformes > Rivulidae > Garcialebias > Garcialebias charrua. The sequence continues at coordinate 1,112 of JBBPBX010050029.1, read as the reverse complement.
TGTCCAGCGCGTCCCGTGCCTCTCACAATCTGCCTGAAGCGACTTGTATTGATGGTAATACTTATCCCTCTCCACCACACATTTTTCCAACTCACCTTGTGATTGTTCAAAATCCCTTTTTAACACTGTGCAAAGATTACGCGTTTGTTCAGCGCTGTCAATACTCGACTGTGTTAAACTCTTTACCTCCTGCTGTAAAGTGGCAACCTCCATTTGTGCTGTTAAACATGATGTAGAGACAGCCCGGCGTGCAGCAGTTTCAAAGTCTAGCTTGGCCTTTAACAGAAGGCTTAATTTAGCCAAACGTTTATCTCTGTCTGCTTTCTTTTCAGCCGTTGTGGTTCCAGCTGTTACAATTTTTAATGCTCTGTCCACATCTGTTTCCTCCATCAACTGTGTCTCTTCATGATAGTTTGTGATGGACCCTGTGAGTGAAAATAAGGCACGTTCGATCCAATCTGCTTTGGTCGGGTCGTGGCCTTCAGTTGGCACGGGCTGCCCCGTATCAGTGGTGTTCGGGGTCCCACCCTCTGTGCCTGCCATCTTTTATCTGGATTTTCAGTGAAAATAAAAATAAAAAATGCTCTGTATTCGTTATTCTAAACTTTTCACTATTTGAAATAAACAGGAAAGTTTAAATGTGCACAGGGTAACTGTGGAAGATGATGTGTCAGAGAGAAGGAAGAGAAAGAAAAAAAATCGCAGTTATCTGGAGTGAAAACTGTACTTTTGTTTGTTATTTTAAATTCTTTTGTATTTAAAATAAGCAAAAATGTTCGTCTGTACCTCTGTTATTCTAAAATTTTATTTAAAATAAACAGGAGCTATTGTTTGTGTACAGAACAAATTTAAAAGCTGGTAATTCACCATAAAAATGCTGACTTTTTTATGATGTTTTTGAGAAAACTCATCTGTCAACGTCTTTTAACCAACAGGGGGCAGCTTCGAGTCTTAATGTTATCACGAGGAGACTGATTTTTCTAATCAGTATTTAACCTTTTAGAGTTAGTTTCTAGTGTGTCCGTGATAAACGCTCGAACCACGTTCTTGTCAGAGACAAATCTATGTTGTTAGACAGTTTAGATGGCTTTAAATGAGTGTTTAAACTCTCA
>JBBPBX010050028.1:0-16567 GCA_038048925.1 Garcialebias charrua | reverse complement strand
AAAAAAAAAAGAAAGAAAGAAACGGCATATTCCCTAGTAAATGGTAAATTGATCTAGTCATAACTTAATTTCAGGAACGCAATGGCATTGTAATACATGGAGGAATTAAGCACTGTAGCGAATGCAGTTTTCCAACAGTGTAAAATCCACAAAAATTCTGTCGAAATACATCCGCAACCATTGCTGGCTGGTCAGCGCATGGGTGTTAACGGAGACGTAAGGCGTGCAGGCCTCGCAAGGTGTGCAGGCCTTGATCGTCTCCTCAAAAAGCAAAAAAAAACAAACAACAAAAAAACTCGTAGCTGTTATGACCCGGAGGTACGTACCATATAGAGGGACAGGAGACATGGAAAGGATGGTTTAAAAAATAGTTTATTTTAGTCTCTCAACGTCTATGTGTCCACAAAAAGAAAGTAGTAAAAAGAAAGATGGACCTGGTGAGCCAATTCAAAGAAATAAACGGGCACCACAGGGGGCCAGCTCCATACGGAGTCATTGAAGCCCCTGACAGCTCCGGGCTAAGTTCAAAAGCACCCACCTGATGTAAACAAAAACGCAAAAATGTAGCTATCGGTCTCACCAGGTCGGGTCCAGATTAACAGCCACAACAGGACCTTCCCTGTTCTTCCTCTTCGGTTCTCACGGCTTCTTCCTTCGTCTGCTTCGGCTATTTCCTTCGGCTTCATCTGCTATTTACTTTGGCTTCTCACGGTCTTTTCTTTAGCTGTTTACTTTGGCTTCTCACGGTCTCTTCTTCTCTTTCTTCGACTTCGGCTCTCATCTGCTTCCTTTAGCTTCCTTCGACTTCTTCGGCTACGGCTCTCATCGGCTACTGCTTCGGACCTTCATTCGGCTACTTCATTTGACCATGGCTCTTCTCACTCTGCTGCTGCTTCGGATCTCTTTCTTGCTTCTGCGGCCTGGACCTAATATAGAGGGAGCAACCACCCCACCTACAGCGTGCTTTCAATTAACCAACAGTTGCAATCAATCTGCCACTCAAAAAACTTTAAACAACTCATCCTGACCTAAATAAAGATGATATGCCCATGGCATGTAACACCCACCACAAAAGACTTTGCATGGGATGATGCATCTATATTACAACACGCTCAGCACCCATACAAAGGAAACGAAACACACGAACACCTACACCTACAATAACAACATAGTAGAAAACAAACAACCCACAAGCCATCACTAAAAGTACCAACAGACTAAAACTACCAGCGGGTCCGGTAGAACTGCCAACACCAATACCAACCAGTCACACTCAAAATATTTCAAACCCAAAAAGGCATTGCTTATCAGCTTTCACCCCAGAATGCTCCCGTTTAGCATCATCCACATTAACATGCTGTTTAACTACGCTAGTTTGAGGGATAGTGTGTTTCATTCCCATCACAGTCAAAGGGAAACTTTCACCCTTCGTCTCAACACTGGACACTACCACCATGTCAGCTGTAACAGCTCTGTCATCGGGTACTCTGCAGACAAAGCATAGAGAGTCAACAAACACACATTCAGGGTCAACATGTTCAACAAATGTTCCATTAGTTTAAATCGTACAGACAGCAAAGCTTCACTCCTTGTCACTGTTCCAGTCAACGGCTCCACAACGTCCAGCATCACACCAAGGGCGTAGATTTCATCTCATTATTGGGGGGGACCATAAACAGGGAATTTTTTTAAGAGCAGTTTTGTGGGGGTCGGCAAAGTTACAGTGAAATGTAATGCAAAATGCTGGTGAAGATTCTCAGTCGTCCAGGACATGATAAAATCAGAAACAAGCGCTCAACATTCTCTTAACCGAGGGGGAGGGCTCAGGTTTCAACTTTCAAAAACATATAATGCAGCTTTAAATCTGATTCCAAGACAGTTCACACCTGTTGAGAACAAAGTAGCTGCTTCTGTGGATTAGAGGAACAAAGACCTTAACAAACCCCCTACTGTTAAGCTGTGATGTGTGTTTGCGTCAATTTACATAGAATGGATATGTTATCTCCGGTATGTGTGGGCGTTATTTCAGCTTCCAAATTACATGTTGGTGCGTGGCATGTCAGGTTGTATAAAACTTCTGTCTCACAGCTGCTCTTTTGAATTGAAAAAGCCCTTCGGATGAGGGGTGAAACGTTTTCTGCAACAAATAAAGTCCAGTTGTTTTTTGTATTGAGCGCTTGTTTCTGTAATAGAAAATGTACAGAGGGAAGTTTATCCAAACTGCATGCATATACTATGCAGAATAATCAGCAATAATATTGATTTAAATGGCATGTATTTAGTAGTCTTAATAAGCCAGCCACTAGGGAGCACAAGCCAGTGTATCTCTTGTGCCGGTCCCAAGCCCGGGTAAATGGTGAGGGTTGTGTCAGGAATGGCATCCGACGTAAAACACTTGCCAAAACCATAATGCGAGTTCATCAAAGTGAAACCATACCGGATCGGTCGAGGCCCGGGTTAACAACGTCCGCCACCGGTGCTGTTGACAAACTAGGGTGCCGGTGGAAGTTTTACTACTGTTAGTCGAAGACGCAGAGGAGGAAAACGTGTCAGGAGACACAGGGAGAGGAGGAAAGTGAAGAATGTAGGACTGAGGGTTGCAACTCTAAATGTGGGGACCAAAGGTGGGCAACGCTAAATAAAAAATTAGTTCCACAATTTCTAAAATGCTTTATAACTTTTTTAGGTCCACAATTTCAAATGCACATATGTCTTATGTAAGTTAGGGGAAGCTAATTTAAACCGCTATTAATATTCAACATTTGGAAGCCAGCAGCAAGTACTGCATTATTTGCACTACACTGCCAGCTAGTGGTGCATCACACCACCTTTTATTACCTCTAAACACCGAATCGCCCGGGATGTCATCTCCTTACATACACTTTTCGGTCAAGGTACAAAAATGTAAAATTGTTCAATGTTTTGTTGACTTCAGGATTGCTGTGTTGCTTTGTCTTTTTTTGTTTGTTTAGATTTTTCATTAAAAATGCATCGATAAAGAAGTTATTTTAACTGTTTTCTGTAAACCTGGAGCGTTGCAATGCATTATGGGACGCACACTGGATTAAAGTGCGACTAAACCCAAAATTAACTTTTTTAGCTGATAAACTCCCTAGAATGTGTTTGAAATATTATCTAGCACTATGGCTGTGTTTATTTTCACATAATTGTGCATATCTGTGTAAATTGGCAATATTTGGCAATATTTGGTCTAAAACTGTGTTTACGGTAGTCCTTTGGGTTGAACAGAGGTTATTGCACCTTAATTTTCATATTGGTCAGGACTGTTCACTCTGATGTGTCTTGTACACTCTGATGTCACACAGGTGGTTCAAGCAGAGCCAATCCCCTGCAGAGATGAGAAGTGCATACCTTATATGGAAGTGCTGCATTTCACTCCTGACAAGCGGTTTTATTTTTCTTTTCATTTTCATTGTTTTAGGCCTTTGGTTTTGGATGGAATGGGTGGAATAGATAAATACATCTACATGTTTATTCTTTGTTGTTGCTTGGTGTATGTTGTTGGCTAGAGGTTTAATTTGTTTTAGGTTGTTGCAGGTGGAGGCGTGAACAAAAGCACAACTCTACCTCCACCCTTCCTTGTCTCTCGACACGCCCATTTTCAGGGAGATTTTGGAAGGAGTTACCGTCTCAACCTGGGTTTAGTCTCACTTTAAAGGAACCTAAACTTTCCTTGCTGTTGCTCCACCATTTGACCACTAGATGTCTGTCTTTCAGCATAAGATAAGAGCTTTAAATAATTTATTTTCATTCAACCAACCTCTATTTTTTTTATTTAATTTTGAACTCATTGGTTTGGAAGAAGCTGACATATTTTTTTATTTTTTAAATTTCTGCCTCAGACTCCAATCATTTATGATGTTCAAAAAAGCTTTCAGTGTGTAACTTTTATAAATTTGGTATAGTATGTAGCATTTTTATTTGTTTCCATCCATTCACCGATTTATTGTACTGGTTTTTATATTTTCTGTCCTGTTAAGCACCTTGGTCAATGCAAGGCATTGTAGGAAGGTGCTATAAATAAAGTTTATTATAGTTTATTATTTAATGATTTATTTTTTATTACTTGGAAATAAAATGTGGGTAAGACATGTAAATAGTTATAGTATAAAATTCACAGTAAATCTTTTTAAAGGGCCGTATACAGTACAGCTGAGTCAGTACACTGACTGCATTTATCACGTCTAATGTCAGCTTGTTCTGCATTTTTTTTAAGTACAGTATTTGAAACAGCAGTGAAAACAAATTTTGTGTGGAGGAACACTCGTTTATTTGCAATAATAATCAAACAAGTAAATCTACATGCAGATAGAACTTCAACTTACATGTGTCATTTTAAAACCAAATACAATGAATACACTAGTATATATGCCGTAAAGTTTCATAAAAATACACAAATAGAGCAAAATTATATAATGTGCATTGTGCAGAAATGAAGACTTCATCCCAGTCTAAGGAAAGCTGGAGCAGATACTGCTGGCATGGAGGCAAGGTGGAGAATTCTCATGCACATAATAATAATAATAATGAATTCAATTTATAATGCACTTTTCATCAATAAAAATCTCAAAGTGCTTTATAATAAGTGTTACTTTTTTTTTTACATGTGTAACATTATAAAACACTGTTGACATGGCTATATTAGGCTAGCCTGTATAAATAAAGGTTGAATGAATGAATGAATGAATATTGATCATTGTATTGCATAGACATTTTTTTCAATTTCTTCTAACAAATGTGTTATCTGTAATGATAAAAGCATCTGCCACGTCTAAAAATGCTTTAATAAAACACAGTCAGTGAAATAATCAATAATCAGTTAAGTAATAAGTTTGTTACTGCTCAATAATTACTGAAAGACGCCGGACAAAGTAAGAAAAGTTTATTTTTGTGTTCTGTTGCGTCAGTCTCTGCTCAAACTGGCTGGCAACAAGCTGCTTCTTTAACTACAGCTGCGGGAACCACGTGACCGCCTCCAGCGTAGACTCAACCTGAAGCTCCCGGGAGGGGCGGGACAGAACTGATGGCTGCCCCTGTGAGCTTGGACAGAGCTCCAGCGTTTAAACTTCTTCTTTCTTTTTTAAAAGGAGCTCCTATTTTAAAGTAAAATAAATCAATACATACAAAATTTTAGTCTTTGGATTACAAACGCTAACTGTTTTTGCTGGGATAGGAGTTGTAACCATTGTCTTCCTGGTATGTAAGCAGACACAAAGCATTGTGGGATCAGAACCGTCACTGAAAGAGACTGGCAGGAAGGCTATATCCTCTCATTATTTCTGTGTGTACGTGAGGGGTGCTGTTGGATAGATCATCCATGTTGTGAAACAGTTACAGCTAAACCCTCAGTTGTTCAAAAAAAATGAAGCCTTTCAAATATATTGCTATTAGCGGTGTTGAATTTTAATCTTAGAAAGCACAACTCCGCTCATAAATTATGCAAATTAGTCAAACCGCTGTTACGCTGACAATAATGTTAGGTCCGCTGTAAGCGGATTAGCGGATTAGCGTTACATAGCGTTCATATGCCCACCTTTGGTGGGGACAATGACAGGCAAAGGTAGAGAGCTGGCTGACATGATGCAGAGAAGAAAGGTAGATGTTTTATGTGTCCAAGAGACCAAGTGGAAGGGCAGCAAGGCTCGCAGTATTGGAGCAGGGTTCAAACTGTTTTACCATGGTATGGATAGAAAGAGAAATGGAGTAGGGGTGGTCCTGAAGGAGGAGTTGGCAAAGAATGTAGTAGATGTGAAGAGAGTGTCAGATAGGGTGATGTGTCTAAAGGTAGAAGTAGAAGGTCTGATGCTAAACATAGTAAGTGGTTATGCTCCACAGGTTGGATGTGATGGGGAGGAGAAAGATGAATTTTGGAAAGATTTGGATGAAGTGATAGAGAGTATTCCCAGGGAGGAAAGAGTGGTGATTGGAGCAGACCTGAATGGACATGTTGGTGAAGGAAACAGAGGGGATGAGGAAGTGATGGGTAGGTTTGGTGTCAAGGAAAGAAACCAGGAAGGACAGATGGTGGTGGATTTTGCCAAGAGAATGGAAATGGCTATAGTCAATACCTATTTCCAAAAGAGGGAGGAACATAGAGTGACCTATAAGAGTGGAGGAAGGAGTACACAAGTCGACTACATTCTGTGTAGAAGAGGAAACCTGAGAGAGATTGGAGACTGTAAAGTTGTAGCAGGGGAGAGCGTGGCCAAACAGCATCGGATGGTTGTGTGTAGAATGACTGTTGTTGCGAAGAAGAGAAAAAGAGTAAAACCAGAGAAGAAGACCAAATGGTGGAAGCTAAAGAAGGAAGAATGTTGTGAGAAATTCAGAGACGAGCTGTTAAAGGCTCTGGGTGGTAAGAAAGAGTTTCCAAGTGACTGGGCTACTACAGCAACAGTAATTAGAGAGACAGGTAGGAAGGTACTTGGTGTGTCATCTGGACAGAGAATGGATGATAAGGAAACCTGGTGGTGGAATAGTGAAGTGCAGGACGCCATTCAAAGAAAGAGATTAGCCAAGAAGAAATATGACAGTGAGAGGACTGAAGAGAGGAGACAGGAATATAAGGAGATGGGACATAGAGCAAAGAGGGAAGTAGCTAAGGCAAAGCAGAGGGCGTACAATGAGTTATATGGGAGACTGGACACTAAAGAGGGCGAGAAGGACTTGTACCGATTGGCAAGACAGAGGGATCAGGCTGGAAAGGATGTGCAGCAGGTTAGGCTTATTAAAGATGGGAATGGGAATGTTCTAACAAGTGAGGAGAGTGTGATGGGAAGATGGAAGGATTACTTTGAGGAGCTAATGAATGAAGAGAATGAAAGAGAAAGAAGAGTGGAGGTAATAGAAACTGTGGACCAGGAAGTGGGAAAGATTAGTGAGGGTGAAGTCCGGAAAGCTCTGAAAAGAATGAAGAAGGGGAAGGCAGTAGGACCTGATGACATACCAGTGGAGGTTTGGAAATGTCTTGGAGAGATGGCAGTGAGGTTTTTGACTCAAATATTTAATGGAATATTTGAGGGTGAGAAAATGCCTGAAGAATGGAGAAGAAGTGTGCTGGTTCCCATTTTTAAGAACAAGGGTGATGTACAAAGTTGTAGCAACTACAGGGGAATTAAGTTGATGAGCCACACAATGAAGATCTGGGAGAGAGTTGTGGAAGCAAGACTTAGACAAGATGTGACTATCTGTGAGCAGCAGTATGGTTTCATGCCAAGAAAGAGCACCACAGATGCCATCTTTGCTTTGAGGATGTTGATAGAGAAGTACAGAGAGGGTCAGAAAGAACTCCATTGTGTGTTTGTGGATTTAGAAAAAGCATATGACAGGGTACCAAGAGAAGAGGTGTGGTATTGCATGAGGAAATCTGGAGTGGCAGAAAAGTATGTTAGACTGGTACAGGACATGTATGAGGACAGCAGGACAGTGGTGAGATGTGCTGTGGGAGTGACAGATAGCTTCAAGGTGGAGGTGGGATTGCATCAAGGATCGGCTCTGAGCCCCTTCTTGTTTGCTCTGGTGATGGACCGACTAACAGATGAGGTCAGGCAGGAATCCCCATGGACTATGATGTTTGCAGATGACATTGTGATCTGTGGTGAGAACAGGGAACAAGTGGAAGAGAACTTGGAGAGGTGGAGGTATGCTCTTGAAAGAAGAGGAATGAAAGTCAGTCGTAGTAAGACAGAGTACATGTGTGTGAATGAGAGGGAGGCCAGTGGAACAGTGAGGCTACAAGGAGCAGAGGTCACAAAGGTGCAGGACTTCAAGTACTTGGGGTCCACTGTCCAGGAAAATGGGGAATGTGGTAAAGAGGTGAAAAAGAGAGTCCAGGCAGGATGGAGCGGATGGAGAAAAGTTTCAGGAGTGATTTGTGACAAAAAGGTGTCAGCAAAGGTCAAAGGAAAAGTTTACAAGACAGTGGTGAGACCAGCTATGTTGTATGGTCTGGAGACAGTGGCATTGACAAAAAGACAGGAGAAAGAACTGGAAGTGGCAGAAATGAAGATGCTGAGGTTCTCCTTAGGAGTGACAAGGATGGATAAGATCAGGAATGAGATCATCAGAGGTACAGCACATGTTGAACAACTGGGAGATAAAGTTAGGGAGGCCAGACTGAGATGGTTTGGACATGTCCAGAGGAGGGACAGTGGGTATATTGGTAGAAGGATGTTAGAAATGCAGCTGCCAGGAAAAAGACACAGAGGAAGGCCAAAGAGGAGATATATGGATGCAGTTAGAGAGGACATGAAGGTAGTTGGAGTGAGGACAGAGGATGCAGAGGACAGAGTGAGGTGGAGGAGGATGACTCGCTGTGGCGACCCCTGAAAAGAGAAAAGCCGAAAGAAGAAGAAGAAGAAAAAGTGGTCCGAGAAGGGGACGAACTCCTCCAATACCCACGACAAGGCCGTTCCCCCCACGTACCTTTCGTGCCCATTGCGAAGGCATAACAAGGGACGAGACAGACACGGACCGTTACTCATAATAAAGACTTGGCCCTTCCCGTCATGTATCATTTGTACCCATTCAAATTTTACATTACCCATAAATCCTAGCCCGAATGCAATCCCGTTAGTGGAGTGGACTGGAGTGAGGGTTGCTACAAAGTCTTACGGCTACCTCACTCGCGCAGAATTACACTGGGTAGACTAAACATGGGGCTGACTTGATGCTGATTATAAGAGCATCCATTGCCTGCTGTTGTTTGTCAGTCCAGACAAATGGAATATCTTTCTTTAGGAGTTCAGTCAGTGGTTTTGCAAGGTCTGCATAGTTCTCTATGAATTGGTTGGAGTAGTTACACACGCCCAGAAAACGTTGTAGTTCTTTGAGATTGGTGTGGACTTTGAGATTGTTCTTCATCAGATTTCAGGGCATCGGCTTGGACGACCACCTGTTCGATCTGTGAAGCACTAGAGAAGGGTTCTTGTTCTTTGGGGAGCTCCAGTGAGTCCCTTTCTGTGTCGTAAAACCTGTCTACAGGTAGGGCACTGTAAGTTTGAGGGCCTAAGCTGTCTCCTTGGTTGAGACCAAACCTGTTTGGGCAGCACGGTGGCACAACTGGTAGAGCTGCTGCCTCTCAGCGAGAAGGTTGCCGGTTCAAATCCCGGTCCGGGGCCTTTCTGGGTGGAGTTTTCATGTTCTCCCCGTGCATGCGTAGGTTTCCTCCGGGTACTCCGGTTTCCTCCCACAGACCAAAAAACATGCTTGTTAGGCTGATTGGTGACTCTTAATTGACCCTAGGTGTGAGAGTGGATGGTTGTTTGGTGTGAGCGAGACAGGTCCCTCTTGTAAATGAGTCCCCGTGACTCAACGAGGCTAGCCTGTATAAATAAAGGTTGAATGAAAAAGAATTGTGTCATGGTCTAACTCATTGGAGGAGAAGAAAGCTATGGCCTGTGTTGGTTTCGTGATCAAGACTTGCTCCGTGTGTTCACTTGGGATCAAGTTTTCTGGGAGTCCTCCCAGAAATGGAATGCTTAGTTCAAAATCATGAAAATCATTAGAGATTAATCATCCTAGCTGTGTGTCCTTTGGGATCAGTACCTCTTCTATGCCTGTGTTGTACACAGCAACAGATGTGGTTCTGCAGTCGAGGTTCACTTGGTATGTGGCCTCCATGGACAGTTCTAAGTTGAAAAACGTAGGAGATGAGCACTTTGTCGGTGGTCGTGAGATGGAGTGAGTCGCACTTGCCAGTGCTCCGGGTAAAATTTATTTTTTAGTACCACCAAGCCCTCTATATGTAATATTTTTTGCCTATCATCACGCACACAACTTCTATCAAGCATCTCTTTTGAAGATTTTAAATAAAAAATGTCTCAAAAGTCGACAAGATCGAAGAAAGACGCTGATAAGGATGACGCTGGCCTAACCCTCGAGGCAATTACCTCGCTGCTCGAGGAACACCGCGCTGCGCTGTCAGCTGAGTTTAAAAAAACTTTTCACCAGCTGGATACCAAATTGGACCAAACTCGGCTCGCGGTGGAGGAACAAGGCCAGCGTGTGTCATCACTGGAACGACTTGAGCCAGCGCATGTCGGAGGTGGAAAACACCTGCTCAACTCTGCAGGAGGAAAACGCCAGACTAAGATCTAAACTGGCGGATTTAGAAAATCGAAGCAGACGGCAGAATATTCGTGTGCTGGGTTTACCGAAATCTATTGAAAGCGGACGTCCCACAGACTTTTTCTCCAACCTGCTATGCGACATCTTCGGGTGTGACACGCTTCCTTCTCCACCCGAACTGGACCGGGCCCATCGAACCCTCGCTCCGAAACCCGCCTCGGACCAGCGGCCGCGCCCGGTTATCCTGCGAGTGCACCGGGTCCAGGTAAAGGAGCTGCTGATCCGGGAGGCCCGACGCAGAGGCAGGCTTGAATACCAGGGTAAACCGGTGCGGATCGTGGAAGACTACAGCCCAGAAGTCCTCAACCAGCGAGTGGAATATAAGGACGTGATGTCCGCACTGTATTCTTTGGGTCTAAAACCTGCTCTGCTTTTTCCTGCTCGACTTCGCGTGACTTTACCTGATGGAAACAGAAAGTGGCTGGGCTCGGTCGAAGAGGCGCAGAAGTTCAGTGACACCTTTCAAGCTTCACAGCGCAAGTAATATTTAAACTTTTCTTCTAACTGATGAACAATGTACGGAAGCGTATTGCTGACACCAATGCGCTGTTCCCGCACTGGCTTTGTTTCTGTTTACACTAAACTTTTCTTTACATGAGGTGAGGAACAGATGAGCAGGACTCTGCACATACTCTGATTATCTGAGACTTTTTTAGTTGCAGCTTTTTTTGAACTATTAACATTTTTGAAATGAAACATTTTTCCTTTTCTCGTTTACCTGTTGACTATTTTGAGCTGAATCTTGGGTTAGTCCTGGATTGATTGATAATTAATTTGAGATTGGGATTAATTTAACTTTACGTTTGTATATGTGTGCGTGATTACCGGTACATGTGTATACATTTTTTGGCCTTGCATACTTTAAACTAGTTTGTGAGGTGCTTATAAAAAATTTTTTTTTTTTTTTTTTTTTTTTTAGGCATTAGGTATTTAGGCACATAAATAATTGAAGTAGGCCTATCCAGGTATAAAAATGGGTGAAATATATAATGTTTTTAATATATTATTTTGAACTATTAACATTTTTCCTCTTCTTGTTTACCTGTTGACTATCTTGAATTGAATCTTGAATTGGTCTTGGACTGATTGAAGATTTAATTTAGGATTAGGATTAATTTAACCTTGTTTATATGTGTATGCGTGATCACACATCTATGTGTACATTTTTGGCCTTGCATGAGGTGCTTATACATTTTTTTTTTCCTCTGATGATACTGGAGCACTAGTTTAAAAGTTAGACAGGAGACTTATTTTTAATTTCTATGGAGCTTGCTGCTTCTGTCTGTTGCAGCTGTCCAGGGTGGGAAAGGGAGGGGGGTGGGGGGTCCATCACTGCCATTAATTTATATTTTCTTTCACTTTGCCAAGAACTGCACAGCCATCAACACATTAGACTGTATTACCTACCTTTCTTATACAAATTATTAGTAATATGAGTGGTCAGTTGGTGTTGTCAAGCTGGAACGTCAAAGGTTTAAACCACCCCGTCAAGAGAAGGAAGGTGCTCTCTCATTTAAAACAGTTAAATACAGGCATTGCTTTCCTGCAGGAGACTCACATTAGAAGTGACGATAGCAAACGATTACTGCAAACATGGCACGGGCAGAGTTTCCATTCCTCATTTCGAGCAAAGGCTCGGGGCGTCTCGATCCTCATCAGTCAAGACATTTCATTTGAACCTTTTCAAGTTAACTCAGATAAATATGGTCGTTTTGTGATTGTTTCCGGTAAATTGTACAACACACCAGTAGTGCTAGTTAACGTTTATGCCCCAAATACGGATGATGTTGGTTTCTTTGAGAAATTATTTTCACTGCTCCCGGACCTAAACACATACTCATTGATACTCAGTGGTGACCTGAATTGCTGGTTGGACCCAGTTTTGGACAGATCCTCTACAAACCCTGCCACAGCCAGCAGGTCGTCCCATACTATTCGTGCCTTTCTATCTAACTATGGCAGCACGGTGGCACAACTGGTAGAGCTGCTGCCTCTCAGCGAGAAGGTTGCCGGTTCAAATCCCGGTCCGGGGCCTTTCTGGGTGGAGTTTGCATGTTCTCCCCGTGCATGCGTGGGTTTCCTCCGGGTACTCCGGTTTCCTCCCACAGACCAAAAAACATGCTTGTTAGGCTGATTGGTGACTCTAAATTGACCCTAGGTGTGAGTGTGAGAGTGGATGGTTGTTTGGTGTGAGTGAGACAGGTCCCTCTTGTAAATGAGTCCCCGTGACTCAACGAGGCTAGCCTGTATAAATAAAGGTTGAATGAATGAATGAATGAAAAAAGTATGGCCTGTGCGATGTATGGCGTTTTTTACACCCAGCTGAGAGAGAATATTCTTTTTTTTCTCATGTTCATCATTCATACTCGAGGATCGATTACTTTTTCATGGACAACAAACTTCTTCCCTCTGTCCGTGGCTGTGACTACCACAGTATTGTCATCTCAGACCATGCACCTGTCACTCTGTCTTTGTCCCTCCCTGACATTCCTATAAGGAGTAGACAGTGGAGATTCAATTCAACGTTACTGTCAAACAATGATTTTGTTACATTTATAGAAAAAGAAATAACCTTCTTTCTATCCATAAACAGAACTCCTGGGATCCCATTGTCAACCGTTTGGGATACCCTTAAGGCCTATCTTAGGGGACAAATCATTTCATATACCGCCCGGCTGAGGCAAAAATCTCAAAAAGAAAGAACTGATTTAGCCCAGCAGATAAAAGAAATTGATCAACAATATGCTCAAAACAAATGCCCTAATCTGTACAAAAAAAAGTAGAACTCAAAACTAAGTTTGATTTATTGTCTACATACTCAATAGAACAATCACTTTTGAAAAGTAAATCATCATTTTACATACATGGAGAAAAGTCAGGAAAACTACTGGCAAATCAGTTGAAGGGTGCCATGGCTAAACAAATCATCCCTAAGATCCAATTAGAGAACGGCACCACAACTCTAGATCATTTACAAATTAACAGAGCATTTAAGGACTTTTATTCCCATTTATATACTTCAGAATCCCATACCAACAAGAATTTATCTTCTCAGTTTTTCGAAAAGACCAACATGCCAAAACTCACACCCAACCTGAAAGATGCACTGGAGATCCCAATATCCCTGACAGAAATTGTGTCAGCTGTATCGGTAATGCAGTCTGGCAAATGTCCGGGTCCTGACGGCTTCCCTGCTGAATTTTTTAAGAAATTTTCTTCATTACTTTCCCCACTCCTACACTCGGTTCTCTTAGAGTCATTTGACCAAGGATCCCTTCCGAAATCTTTTTTAGAGGCCTGCATTACCCTCATTGCAAAGAAAGGAAAAGACCCAACTCACTGTTCCTCTTATCGACCAATCTCCCTTTTAAATACAGACGCCAAAATTTTAGCCAAAGTTCTTGCTCAAAGGTTGGAAAAGATCCTTCCTTTGATCATATCAAAAGACCAGACTGGATTCATTAAAGGCAGGCACTCCTTTTTTAATGTCAGACGCCTTTTTGACATTATTTATTCTCCTTCGGATACTGTTCCTGAGTGTGTTATTTCCCTTGATGCAGAGAAAGCATTTGATCGGGTTGAATGGGACTACTTGTTTAATGTTCTTGACAAATTTGGTTTTGGCCCCAATTTCATTACATGGGTGCAATTAATTTATTCACATCCCACCGCAACCATTCGTACCAACTCTCAGATATCAAAACCCTTCAGTCTACATCGAGGAACTCGCCAGGGATGCCCACTGAGCCCTATGCTCTTTGACCTGGCAATTGAACCTCTTGCCACTGCTTTGCGGTCCTGTGACACAATTTCAGGAATCTGGAGAGGCGATATGGAGCACAAGGTCTCCCTTTATGCTGATGACCTTTTACTTTTCATTTCTCATCCGACTGACACGCTGCCCTCCGTTTTATCATTACTTGAGGAATTTGGAATAAACTCTGGTTACAAATTAAACCTGAGTAAAAGTGTAATTTTCCCTGTCAATACCCTGGCGCAGACTCTTGACTTTGGTAAATGGCCTCTTAAAATTGAGAAGACAAAATTCTCTTACCTGGGTGTTACAGTTACGAGGAGGTATAAAGATTTATATCAAGAAAACTTTGTCTCTCTGTTGAATCAGACAAAGCAGGCATTATCCCGATGGTCACCGCTTTCCATTTCCCTCACAGGCCGTATTAACTCAGTCAAGATGGTCACTTTACCTAAGTTTTTATATCTTTTTCAAAATATTCCTGTTTTTATCCCTGGTTCATTCTTTGTTCAGTTAGATTCCATCATTTCATCATATCTGTGGCAAGGAAAACGTCCACGCTTAAATAAGACACATCTCCAAAAAACTAAGGCCGCAGGCGGTCTTGCCCTTCCAAATTTCCGCTTTTATTATTGGGCAGCAAACTTACACTGTCTAGCATTCTGGTCATTCTATTACAACAGGCCTGACAGCCCTGACTGGGTAGAGATGGAGTCACAGTGTTCTGGGAAATGGTCCTCCGTGGCTTTCTTGGGATCCTCACTCCCGCTTCCACCACTTACAACTGTTATAAATCCAGTTATAAAACACTCACTAAAAATCTGGGCACAATTTCGTAAATGTTTCAATTTCTCTAGTTTCTCTCTCTATAGCCCTATCATGTCTAACCAACTTTTCAAACCCTCATCTCAGGACTCTGTTTTTAAAGAATGGCAAAGAAGGGGTATAGTACGCTTCAATGACTTGTTTCTCAATAACACTTTAGCTTCATTTCAACAACTATGTGAAAAATTTGGTCTTCCCCAGTCCAATTTTTTCAGGTATCTCCAAATACGGCACTTTATTACTCTTCATTTGTCCAGCCTCTCCATTTCAACCGATAGCAGTATTGTTGACACTATTCTTTCTCTAGACCCAAATAAAAAACAGTCCATTTCATTCATTTACAGTAAACTATTGGATTTGAAGCGTGCTTCCTCAGATAAAATAAAAGCTGCTTGGGAAGAGGATCTCGGCTCCTCTATCTCAGAGGACTCTTGGACCTCCATACTCAAACTGGTGAGCTCCAGTTCTCTCTGTGCTAGACATTGTCTAATACAATTTAAAGTGGTGCACAGAGCTCACATCTCTAAACTGAAATTGTCCTCTATGTATCCTGATGTCAGCCCATACTGTGTGAGATGCAAACATGCTGAAGCCTCTCTCTCCCATATGTTTTGGTTTTGCCCATCTCTGAACAAATATTGGCGGGAAATCTTTCAGACTTTATCACATGTACTAGATACACGCCTGAACCCTGACCCACTGATTGCTCTGTTTGGTCTTGTAGAGGGCATGACACACCTAAATAAAAACCAACAACATGTAATATCGTTCACCTCTCTCCTGGCCAGACGAGCTATTTTGCTTAGGTGGAAAGAACCGTTTCCACCCACTCACGCTCAGTGGTTGGCTGACATCATGTCCTGTTTAAAGCTGGAGAAAATCAGATTCACACTCCAACAGAAAGAGGGTAAATTTGAGAATGTCTGGGGACCTTTCCTGAATCTGTTCCAGTCTCTTTGACAACACAACTCATTCAGGTTAATGCAGTCTCTTGGCTATTTTACCTTTTATTTATTTTTTTCCTTTTCTTTTGGCAGTGATTGGGTAGGGATTATTTTCTACATGTTGTAACTTAGATTGATTGTTGTGTTTTTTTGTTGTTGTTGTTGTTTTTGTTTGTTGTTGTTGTTGTCTGAAGAAAAAAAATGAAAAATTCAATAAAAAAGATCTTGAATTTGAAAAACGTAGGAGATGGTTGAAAGTATAACTGTTTTTGGCTAATATCTTGACCAGTCACAATGTGAATTTTCACCATATGGTTCATAACCTGAGGTGGTACTGTGGTGTTATGGTTGTTAGCAACCTGGCAGACCTCTGGGATGGTCTGTCCAACCTTAAGGTTTTCTGTGGTTAGCACAGGATAATACTTTGTGGCTGCATTTAGTGACCACAGTACATTGGTGTTGATGTCCACTCACACCTAATATTACCAAAATGTCAGAGCCTATGTAGGTTGCATGTGGTAAGTTTGCGACCACGAGGAACGGGTGGACCAGTTCTCGTTGGTTCCAGTTCAGTTTCAGGTAAATGATTCCTTTTGCGGTCATTACCTTATTGCTGTCTGGATCTAATGGATAGTGGAAAGGTTTTCTGATCCGTTCTAGACCCAAATGCTTTTGAAACAAGGTTTCATAGAAAGCTTGGCTGAATGCTGACTTCTCTGTCCATGGGGATAGTACAGCATATTCCGTGTGGGCTCCTTGGATCTCCAAACCTTTTTACTACCTGTAACTTCAGCTCGCAGAGGAGCCTCTCTTGTTGGGCCAGAGTTGGGTCCAACTGTTGGGTCTCTTCTGTCTCACCTGTTTTTGAAGGTTCACTTACTGGGCTTGTGCTCTC
>JBBPBX010050027.1:13951-25135 GCA_038048925.1 Garcialebias charrua | reverse complement strand
TCACAGGGGTTTTTTCCTCAGCCAATGGCTGGGTCGCTGGTACATCTTGTGTACACTTTTGGCAGAGTGCCAAGTCTGTCCCCAGATGTGACTTCTTGTTTTGACCATAACGTATGTCTAGGTTAAAACTTTGAAGCGCCATGAGCCACGTTGCAACACGAGAGTTTGTTACCACACCATCTCTGATGCGTTGGCTGTTTAGGAATGTCACTGGCTGGTGTTGTGTTTCCACAACGATCTTCTGTCCACCAATGTAGCCGGAGAAATGTTCTGCTGCCCACACTGTGGTCAGTAGAGCTTTCTCACAGTCTGAGAATCTCAACTCGGGTCCTGCCATCGTCTTGCTGGCGTAGGCTACTACACGTTTGTCTCTGTCGTGTATTTGGTACAGACCAGCACTTATGCAATGAGCTGAGAAGCCCACTTCCAAGTAAAGCTCTTTGTTGTAGTCTGGGTAGACTAAACATGGGGCTGACTTGATCCTGTCTATAAGAGCGTCCATTGCCTGCTGCTGTTTGTCAGTCCAGACAAATGGGACGTCTTTCTTTAGGAGTTCAGTCAGTGGCTTTGCAAGGTCTGCATAGTTCTCTATGAACTGGTTCGAGTAGTTACACACGCCAAGAAAACTTTGTAGTTCTTTGAGATTGGTGGGGACCTTGAGATTGTCAAGGCCTTGGGCACGAGTTAAGATGCCATGGTTTGGTTTAAGCCGTTCACGCAGTGTATCGGGAAGCTTGTACAGGAACCTCATAGGCTTCGGCCAACGTTTCTCCGTACGTTTACCTCTTTCTGCGTAATTCAGGTGTGTCACAACTGTCGGCGCAGTCGCTGGTGTGTCTGACTGGTCAGACCGCGGTGCGTCACTGTCGTTGTGATGTGTGTCTTCCCACTTCATGACTGAAGAGGTGCTCTTTGAGTCTGTAAGAACTATGTCATCTCTGAGTAGTCCTATACTCAAAAGCTCTTGAACCAAGGTTTCATCGAAAGCTTGGCTGATGGCTGAAGTACCTGTCCCAGAGGACAGTACAGCGTCTGTGGTGTGGGATCCTCGGACCTCCACACAGTCTACTACCTGTGGTAGAGAGTGAGAGTACACCCCCCTTTTGTTGGAGGAGGGGTCCTCAAAATCTGTGACACTGAAATCCAAGTGACTGTCAGCATGTCGCGGACTGCCACTTCCAGGACTCACATGTCCTTGAACCAAGGTTTCATCGAAAGCTTGGCTGATAGCTGAATTACCTGTCCCATAGGACAGTACAGCCTCTTCGGTGTAGGATCCTTGGATCTCAACACCTTTCACTACCTGTGGTAGGTAGTGTTCAGTGAGTGCTGACTGTGTCAGCTCGCAGAGGAGGTTCTCTTGTCGGGCCAGAGTCTGGTCCAACTGTTGAGTCTCTACTGTCTCATCTGTAGTTGAAGGTTCACTTACCGGGCTTGTGACCACGGTTGGGGAGTCCCTCGTGGCCACTGCGGTACCTGCGGTTAGGCAGTCTGTACCACAACGAGGAGGCACTTTTATTGGCAGGGGTTTTCTCACTGTTGCCCACATTTTCTGTTGACCATAATCTATAATCGCTTCAAAACGGTTTATAAAGTCTTGGCCAACCAGAAATGGGAATGAGTCAAGTGTGGACACATACACTGGGTGGTGTAGTGTCGTTTTGCCAATCTGCATGTGAACCATAGCTATGGCTGTTAGGGTTGTTCTCGTCTCTGCGAGACCCTGTAGCTCAATAGCACATTCCTCAAAGGGTATTTGCCCGTCAACACCGTTGGCGGCGGTCCTCAGCTCCTCGAACAGCTTGGCCGACATAATAGTTATATCAGAACTGCCATCCAGGAGGGCTTCACGCTCAAGGACACCTTCCAGTGTGATGGGCAGGTAGGCTTTCTTAGCCACCCCCCTTTGCATAAAGTTACACAGAAACCTCACAGGTCTTTGTCCACGTTTCTGTTCACGTGTGACTCTGGCTGTGTAATCTTGTTTACTGTCAGCATCTTGTTGGCTGTCAGCATCATGACCTTCAGGATGTTGTTGTGTGTCAGCAATTGGTTTGCTGTCAACATCCATGGCAATGTCAGAAGTAGTGTGCGCTGAGTTATTTGTGTGCTCTGAGTCTTTGTGAAAGACAGTGCTACACATCGCTCCAGGTCGGTCAATGTTGATAGTGTCATTATCAATGATAATGCCACTCATTGTAACAGGTTGGTCAAGCGCAGTAACATTCAAATCTACTGACAAACTACTTACTTCCTCTGTCTCTTCCGAGCATAGAGGTGTTGGGCCATTATTCCGGGACATTTGTGACTCCTTGCCTATTTCGAACTGTTCTGTTCGAGGCGCGGGAGGTGCAGTTCCAAGGCTCGGTGGTGTCTGTTGGGACAACGCATAGTTACATGAGTATAGGTCCCCATCCTTCAATTTCTTTTGAAGTCCACCCACCGATTGACCTTGGTTTTCACCCATCTGGTTCGATCTGAACCATTTTGGTTTCTTTCTCCCGCGGATACCCCCACTTTGTGGTTTGTCAGGTTGAAAGGTCTGTTTCTTTTCGCCTTTGTTAGGAGAGGGAGTTGATGAACTTGTCCCTTCTAGCTCCAGCGAGTGGGATTTGACCGCTTCATTCGGGGACACCTGTAAGGGTGTTTTGGCTAGCATGTTAGCTGCAAAGACATCCGCAGCACACTCTACTATTTCATTCAAAGATGTTGCTTCTAAATCACCCCAGGCCAAGTTCCATGGCAACTCGAATCTAACATCAGGGATTAGATTATCCCTGAAAACAGATTTGAAAAGCGTCTGCTCTTCCAGGTCAGGTTCCATCATGTCACCTATATACGCCTTCAAAATTCTGGCAAAGAAAAAATATGGATGTTCATCGTTTCTCTGCAAGACATTTCGGGCAGCTGAGTAGTCACCACACAATGAGAAAGATTTTTCCTCTGTGCAAGGTGCAGGGGGAGCAAGTTCATGGCTCCGGGGTTCCTCTTGGTACCCTCTGATGTATGGGTCTTCTAGAGGCACATACTGTATGAGCCTTGGACGCGTACCGTCTTGAACTTCCATCTTTAACTTGATTTTTTGTGAAAATCAATAAGACAGTTCGAATTTTAATGTGTGCAAATAAATCTTCACTTTTAATGCAGCACTGAGTCAATCAAACTAATCAGCTGTCTGGTTTAAGTGTTTCACTGTGTAAAAAGTATTTCTATTCATAGGTACCTTCTTCAGGTTTTACCCTCAAATGAATTGTAAAAGTTAAATGCCTTTTTGCAGTGTTAACTTTAAAATATAACTTATTTTTCAACAACAGTTACTAACTAACCCAAGCATGACGTCCGTTTTACTTACTCAAACACTATTTAAAAGATTCGAAATAAATACATTGTTCACACTAAAATGTACCCAGAATGCTGCTCCATTATGCCTTAAAAAAGATGTATTGCAGTTTGGCTAAACTGTTTTCAGGAGTGAAAAATGGATTACCTGTTTATTTTAAATATTTTTTATCTAAAATAAACTGGAGGTGTTTGTGTGCTTAGCATAACATGACAGATGGCATTCCAAATAAAAATCAGTGACTTTTATCAATTTGTTGTCTGTTGACATCCTCAAAGTTGTTCTGCTATCTTTGTTTTGATTTTTTGTGAAAATCAAGTCAGCAGATGCTTTCTGTTTATTTTAAATTTTGTATTTAAAATAAACTGGAGTCATTAATTTTACACAGAAAAACGTTAAAAATGCAATTTTTAACTAAAAGTGTACAGTGTACACCAATTCTGTTTAAAATTCAGAGATGTGAAGAGCTTAATGTGGAAATTCTCTGTTCTCCATCATTTTATTTATTAATTTTATTTAATCTGAAAATCAAATAAAAGATGCTTTTTTGAGTGTTATTTTAAATCTCTTCAGTATTTAAAATGAGCATCAATTGTTCGTCTGTACCTCTGTTATTCAAAAATTCTTTATTTAAAATAAACAGGATTTTTTGTTTGTGTACAGAACAATTTTAAAGCTGGTAATTTCACCATAAAAATGCTGACTTTTTCATGATGTTTTTTTTTTAGAAAACTCATCTATTAACGTCTTTTAACCAACAGGGGGCAGTTTTGAGTCTTAATTTATCACGTGGAGACTGAATTATTTCATTCAGTATTTAACTGAAAAACTACCTTTTAGAGTTAGTTTCTAGTATGTTCGTGATAAACGCTCGAACTGCGGTCTTGTCAGAGACAAATTTATGTTGTTAGACAGTTTAGATGGCTTAAATTGAGTTTTTTAAACTTTTAGTGAAACCACTTTTCACCGTGTGTGTGTGAACTGCGTCTGATTGTCACTCAATGTGCATCAGGAAATGACGACAAGAATGGGCGGGCCAACGCAGCGTGCGTAGCGCGTCACCAGCTTCGTACGTAAGCGAGGCGGAGCTCGCTACAAAATACGTGACGTCAACAAATCAATCACAGCGTATGTAGTTCATTCTACAAGCCTACACGGCGAATGTAGATCCTTACCTTCGACCAATGTCGTGCCGGAAATGACGACAAAATGGGCTGGTCGCAACGGCGTGCGACGTGATTGACAGCTCACAACAGCGAATCAGCGTTCGCCACAAGAGTGATTGACAGCACACAACAGCGAATCAGCGTTCGCTACAAGAGTGATTCACAGCACTCGTATCATCCAATCACAGCTCATAAACGGACATGAGACACGTCTTCTTAACGTTAGCTTAGCACAACAGAATACAACTTCATAGACTCTTAAAAACAACTCAAACGCTACAATTTAACTTCCCAAAATGCTGAAACATGCGGCGCACATCTAGACAGGCCAACTTAGTTACGCTCAGTAACCCAGCACTGCAGCTGTTGAACAACACGGACTCTCACGGAGTCACTCCAGGTCGGTTCCGGTCCACGTTAGAGGAGCAGAAAACTCGGGTCAGAACCCATTAACCGACACGTTCTAACAGTATATGCTGCTTCGACCTTCTTTAAAATGTAAAAATACCACAACAGCAATCTTGTAGATGTTAAATTAGCTTCCAGGGCAGGCAGTTTGACTCGGCGATCAAACAACAAAGTTCTGTACCGGAGTGTGTGCTTGAACTGGGTCGAAGCCGAACCAGAACTCCCACAGACCACGGCTGACAAAAACTTCACCTGAATGCTTCCAACAGCGCTTGCAGTGTTGAAACGAATAACAATCCCTCAGCCTCAAATGATAAAAACACGCAGAATCTGCCTGCTTTGAACACTTCCAGCCAAAATCATTATCCTCAGAGTTTAAAACTTGGATCCTTTTATGCAAACATGACGTTACAGTTCATGACTGAGACCACAGATTTATCAATAAACTTTTAGAAGCCGATACGAGGCCACCAGATGTAAAGGGGTTAAAGGGGGGGTCAGTTTAATACTGACCTCCTTTTTACCTTAATTTACTTATTCAGATTGAATAGTAATTTCACGGATTCTCTTCTTTTTCAGTTTATTCAATATTTCTGTGATCTTTATGATGGATAAATAAACAGAGCCATTAAGTGACAATGGACACGTTAACTTAGTTTGATATGTCAAAGAGACACTATCATTTATTTAAAATAAATCAACTAAATTAACACCATTACACTTGATTGACATGATTTCACTTTCTTTCAATTCAAATACGTCAGCACACTTAAATTTAACACAACAGACTTAAATATTGGATGTTAACATATTTAGTCTGTGGGCTCTTTTAGCTTAAAAATATAGTTTCCAGCTTAGGTTGAGAGGGAAAAGAAATAGGAGGAAAGAATTAAGAAGAACATTATCCTGAGCATGAGACCAGAGTGACACTTCCCATCAGACTTCTGCTAAAATCCAGGTACGTTTTGTAAACAGCTCCTTTACCTTTTGACGACAGCCCGGTAAGAGGGAAGACACCAGCCTTCAGATGCACAGAGTCCTTTAGTCTCAGCACGTCCAAAACTGGTTTTAGTTTACGTTTCAACGTCTCCTGGCTTCCGCGTTGGTCATCAGAGAATATGTCAGCTTCAGGCCTCTGACTTCAAGATAAACTTATTCCAGGAGGGAATAAACAAAGTTTTGAGCTCGGCTTGTTCGAAGTAGACTCATAACAGCCTGTTATCAGTCCTTAGCTGAAGACGCCGGTCGTTAGCTCTTGACCACACGTGTCCAGCTCTTGGGAAAGTTCACATCTCTTTGGAAGTTCCCAGCAACTCTCTAGCTTCTTGCCGACTCTGAAGCCTTCAGCACAGCTCAGACTAGTACTTAAGGAAGGACCAGTCGAGTAGTTCAGTTGTCTTATCAAACCCAAGGTTAAAGCCAGCAGAGAGAAATGTTTAGGAAAAAAGACAGATAAGCTGGAGCCCTGCTCATGAGACTGTCTCTGAGTTTCTAAACAAAACCGTCCGGTCTCTGTGACCCGAAGATTTCACCTTTAACACAGCAGTGAATACAGTTTAAACTCTCACAGAATAACACAGCTTAAAAAGCACACATCATGAAAATGACAAAAGTTATTCTTTTGATCACATTAGAATAAAATCAAAGATAGAAATAGTCTCTTTTGGTGACTATATTTATCAGATTATAGCTAAATGAATGATTTTGTAGTAAATGTCTTGCTTTACTGAGTGGTCAGTAAAGGTCATCACTGGACAGTTCAAAAGTACACAGGTGTCTTAAAGTGAACATGGTCATGTCCACTACAACAACGTTGTTCAGAATAAAGATGTCAATATTGTCACTTTTTATACTCTTAAATGTGAGTTGCACATTTTAAGTAAGAAGGGCTCAATTTAAAAAGACTGAGTAAATAAAGTAGAAAAACCTAATTGCGACAAGTAAAACTTTATTCATTCTGGCAATTAAAGAATTATGATGGACAGTGTTTCCAAACAGAATAGCTTTAGGCAAGATTAAGCCAAGCACTATAAATGTAGGTACATTTCTGTATGTTATTTTTTTTAAATTGGATTTTCTATTATTTCAACAAAAATGGTGCTTCTTAAATAAAATAAAATAAAGCATGGCTACATTATGTAAAATCTTCAAGCCTCTGTCTTTTCTCGTGTGATAGAGCCATGCACCTATAAACATTTTCACCAGATCTGATCCCTATCGCAGCACATAAAATACGAGCTTTTGTTGCACTCCATCACCACAAGGTGGGCAGATGGAGGTAATGAATTAAACCTGGCGTGACAGTAGTGATGACGGTTGATCTTACCTTCCAAGAGATAAGTTAGCAATTCCGTGCCAGCAGAAAACACCCATCACCATTAGAGAGTTGCACTCACTGAAGAATTGCTTTTATTTCCATCATTTTGACAATACCAACAGGGAATCAAGATGAGACGAAGATTGCTTCATCTTTAGGGATGGAGAGAGTTGGGAGAGTGGGGCCATTGATAAATGTGATAATCTTGTTCATCATTGCTTGGGTAGTAAGTAACTTTTGGTCATATTGAATGAGAATATATTTATGTAGGTACATTTTCAGCTAAAGATTATAAAAGTTCAGTAAAACTGGTTAAAATAGAGATGGATAAACAGAAATTTGTTTAGTTTGACGTTGACAAAGACAAATACGTATCACCAAAAACTGTTGTCCATCTGTTTCTGTTTCTATCTCCTCTTCAGATCATCGTTCATGTCCCTGTTTGGCTCTTTGATGCTTTGCTGTTGTTTTTTAGCCTTAAGACAGGTGTTCAAGGGGCTCTTAACTAAATGGGATTTTTGCTGAGGCCATTGTTAAGAGCTTGGCCAACGTGAAGACAGCACGCTCCAATAAGCTCAGCAAACACTAAAAGCTAAAGGCCAGGGTACTTCGTTCAAATTCTTTTTGTGATTGTATATGTGAAAAGAAAAGCAAGTAGGAGAAAGAGAGATGCTAGAAGACGTCATTATCACTAACGTTACACATGCACGTTTAAATACTGTGTATTCTGCTATACAAAATGAATATGAAACCTTGCAACCTTGCTCCTCAACTATCGGTTGCTCAGTGTGTGCGCTTCAGAAATACTACAGGAGTGAGGCGCACATGCTGTGCAAATAAGAGTGCAGGTTTGTCTGTGAAAGCTAACATTTTGTTAAAGAACCTTCTAATTTGGCCTGACAGTTTATCTATAAATTATGCATGAGCAATACAGTATTTTAATATCAGGCTCAAAAAGAACTGCAGCACATACTCAGTGAACCAATACAAGCATATTGCAAATCAAAATCTATGTTCAATCGGTCAACCATATTTATGCAATATCAAGTTTACAGATTAAATATATTGTGCTTTTTGTCACAGAATATGTATCAAAACTTAACTATCTCATTCAAGTTGTATTTGTAAATGTCCTTTTTTCTCTTCTAAGCTGTTTATGCTCATTACTATGGTTTCAGTTGACTAAGACAGAATCAGTCCAAAAACAAGAAACTGAAAGTTATGCACCATAACTCTTGTTCCCTGAAGGAAGGGAACGAGGTGCAACATATCACTATGGGAAATTGCGCCCGCACAGTTTTACCTGAAGGAATACAATCACACCTTTACGGCAGGGGCGTCAGCGTTGCACCAGAGGCCACGCCCTCTGGGTACTTAAGCCGCTGACGCCCATCCATCGATCTCCAGAATGCACTTCACTGAGCTTTCAGCATTGAAAGGGCCAGGTATGTTGCACCTCGTTCCCTTCCTTCAGGGAACATGAGTTATGGTGCATAACTTTCAGTTCCCTTATCAGTCTTGTCACTCGGTGCAACATATCACTATGGGAACGTAATTCATTCACACCCTTGAAATGCTCAGTAAAATGCATCCTAGTGTGAACGTCCGCCTTTATCCAATAGGCAACTCAAGGTCGCTTTGTACTGTGTGTTAGAAAGGACAGCCTGAGTGACATCACACGCAGTAACATCCAAACTGTAATGCTTTGCAAACGTGTTCATTGAACTCCAGTTCGCAGCAGCACAGATGTCTGCAACTGGTACACCCTTGAACAGTGACCATGAGGTGGCCAAGCCCCGAGTAGAGTGGGCACGCACTCCAGAGGGTACTTGTTGACCTTTGCTACTGTACACCCTTTTAATGGCCTCAGTCACCCAGTGTGAGAGGCGCTGTTTTGATAGGGCCTTACCCGTAGCTGGTGCAGCAAAGCACACAAACAGTTGATTTGTTTTTCTCCATTCGGCTGTTCTCTGCATGTAAGTGCTTAAAGCTCTCACGGGGCAGAGAGCCTTCAGCCTTTCCTGTTCCTGAGTGAGGATAGGAGCAGGTGGAAAAGAAGAGAGTTCAAAGTCCAGACTTCTGGGGTTTAAAGTCAAAACTTTGGGAATATATGCAGGATTAGGCCTTAGGGTGACCTTTGACCCGTCAGGGGCGAACCTGGTGCACATTGGATGTACGGACAAAGCGTGGAGGTCACCCACACGTTTTGCCGAGCAAAGAGCCAGGAGAAGAGCGGTCTTGTAAGATAATAAGTCTATCTTAATGTCGCTCAGTGGTTCGAATGGGGGATCACAGAGAGCCCCCAAGACCATGCTAAGATCCCATCCAGGGGTCAAAATCCTGCTGGGGGGCCTCCTCCTTAGCACGTCCTTCATAAATCGTATTATGAGCGGATACGTACCAGGTGTCCTGCTCCCCCAGCCTTCGTGACAAGTTGAAATTGCAGATAGGAACACCTTAATTGTTGAGAAAGAGTGACCTTTCTCCAGCAAGTCCTGAAGAAAGGTGAGGAGCTAAGCCAGGTCCCATGAATAAGAAATAATATTTCTTTCTGTGCACCAAGCTTCAAAAATATGCCATTTACGTGCATAGAGAGACTGTGTTGACATAGCATGTGCATTTTGAATGGTTTTTACCACATTCTCTGGCAGGCCTGAGGCCATCAGTCTGTTCTTCTCCACCACCAAGCTAAAGTTAGCCGCAGTTCTCAGCCTAATTGGCTAAACTGTTCCTTCTGGTGACAGAGCAGAGACGCCCTGCTGGGGTTTATCAATTAGGCCAACACCCCGTGAGCCGTGAGGGAGGGGGGTGGAATGGCCCCCGCCCTTTATGTCGGCTGAGAGAACAGAGGGGACTGTTCTGCTGATGTTACTGTTGTTTGTTGTTGTTGTTTTTTTGTGTGAGTCAAGAAAACAGAGTCTGGTTTTTTTTTTTACTTTATTCGTGCTTCTGTGTAACGACATATTTGGCTTTATGTCACTCACAGCAGAAAGAACATGATTTGTGTCTAAAACAGAATCAACAGCTTTTTGTACCGTGCTACAAACAAAGTCTGGACGTGAAAAGATCATTTCCTGTACCGCGTGGGCGGTGATCGTGTAAAGTTATGAAGCAGACCTGGTTCATCAGGCACGCTTCTGTTTGGTGTCCCGGTTTGCCGAGGAGGTTCTGTACCGGTCCGCCTGGTGGGGAACAAATCTGTTCTTACTCCAGGCGTGTTCAGTCCGAGGTGGAGCCGGCGGTGGTCTCTGCCGGTGCTCGACCTCGTACGCCGGCCGCTTTTGCGGTGGGGCACGTGTGGCTGAGTGGTGTCGAGGCTGCGGTGCTCTGCTCCCAGCTGATTCCCTGGGGGGGCGAAGGTTCTCCTGGGGATGCCCACCCGGAGAGCTTCAGCCTGTTTGCGCCTCTGGTCCAGCCTGGTCTGAATTCGATCGAGCGCTTTTCCAAAAAGCCCCGTCGGTTCTATTGAATGGTGGAGAAAAGGAATTTTCTGTCCCTCCGGGAGGTCAGTCAGGGTATCCACAGATGGCGTTTGCGATGACCACTTCAGCCATTCCCTTGCCCTGAGCAACAGCAGCTGTCCCTATCATGCGGAGCACAAAGTCTGTTGCCCTACGGGCTTCATCTAGTAGCTCGGCGGCAGCTTGCTTGTCTGTCGTTATCTGGAGCTCTTGTAATTTTTAAGCCAGGTAAGCTTGCATAATTACGGATGCGTTCATTGCGCGTGCTACGAGGCCCTGAGTCCTGTAGCACTTCTCGAGCAGAGAGGCCGAGGCTCGATAGGCTTTGCTGGGGAGAGTTGGTTTTGTCCCGGATGACTTGGGAGCCAGATGAGACGCCAACGTGTCCTCAATTTGAGGCACGTTGGCTATTCCCACCTCATCCATCCCATCCACGTCGAGAAACTGTGAGAGCGGCAATAGCATGGGCGCCCTGGGCTGAACCCAGGTGCG
>JBBPBX010050027.1:0-13835 GCA_038048925.1 Garcialebias charrua | reverse complement strand
TACTGCACATAATCAATATATACTACACAGGTTGTGTGACAGGTTTTTGCACAGGTTATTTAAGATTAAGATTGAAAGACCGTGTAAAGTAAAATTAAATTTGTGTTTTTAGTTTGTCACATGGCATAAATATGTGTTATTAATCACCCATATAAATCTGACTGATTAAAAACATTGTTTACCTTATAAAATTAAGTCTCAAAATCATGAAAAAACATGATTTTGCCTTGCTCTAGAACGCTGGGGGCGTGTCAGCGCGTGGGCGTGGTTTCAGCGCAGTACTGCACCAGTGTCCTGCCCCCTGAGCTGACTGTGTGTGGAGAGGCAGACAAGGAGCAGCAGTAAACCTGCTCTGTTTTTATCTGAGTTCTGGCTGGCTGTAACACCAGCTCATTTTTCCAAGAGTTACGCTGTTTTTAGTGCACTAACAACTCTGGTTTTGTTTTTAAAGTTGAGGACACATAACTCCGCTGTTATGTGTTTAATAATAAGCGCTATTTTAGAAGATGAGCAGCGGACTCGCTGCACCCGGTCCGACCCGGTCACCTCGCATGCGGGGTCTGTGTTGGTGATTAAAATAAAGAGTAATCACGTTGATAAGTTATCTCATCTGTGTCAGCGGAGTCACGGCGTTTCACGGCGCGCGTGGCAGGATTTCAGCTCCACGCGGATCGCTCTCACACACACACACACACACGCGGGGGGGGGGGTGCGCGGAGGTGCAGGTGGCATGTGGTCGCTCCAGCAGCACGCCTGGGTTTGTTTGACTCCCTCCTGCGTCTCAATGTCACAATGGAGCGGCTGCAGTCCTCCATGCGTAAAAGGAGTGAGAGTACTGGAGGGAGACGGTCGGTAGCGAGTGAACGGCTCCACCGAAGAACGCATTTATACGGCTGGAGCTGCAGGGGGTGGGGCTTGTTACCGTGTGACGAAACACGGTAACATTTAAACCACGCCTAAAAAATCCTGAAACAGAAATATCTTTATACACAGTTTGATCTATAACTCCAAAATTAATTGAGCTACAATTTTGAGACTTTTTACTCATTTACAAGATTACAATTATGACATTTATAATGTTTATTGAAGAAAATGTTGAAATTCACTTTACACGGTCTTTAATTATTAGTTATTACCAGTTGTCCAGTGTTATTTATTGATTATTTATCCACTCCACCCCCTCAACCTATACTCTGCAGTCCATTGATGAGTTCTTCCTGTTCTTAAATTATCTTGACTTGGATCTTGCTGATGATACCACTTTTTTTGTTTGGGTAAAGATATATACGGTAGAACAGATGTTGGAGTTTGTACCGGATCCAAGCCAGATCCTAGCAGTTACCAGAAGCCACACTTGCCATGCAGAAAGATGTGATGCGAAACACAAAGAAATACAGCAAATCACTTGAAGAGCTGCTCGGAGACTGAAAACATTAAAAAGTCACTTCACAGTGTTGGGCACCAAACTGCCAGGGAGCGCTAAAGCGCTAATCCGCTAATAGCGGACCTAAACAATTTGTCAGCGCTATAGCAGATTGACTAACTTTTATAATTCATAAGCAGATTTGCGCTATTTTTATTTAAACTGCAGTACCGCTAATAACTAATTATCTATCAGTAAAAATAAAAAAAACTTATTTACGGGCTCTTAAATCAACCGGACGACTGCTCACGGACCATATCCGGTCAGCGCCGGATGTGGTCCGTGAACAAAAGCGGTCCCCGCCCTAAGGGGGGCTAGAGAGAGCGCTCTCTCTATAGCAGTTAGCAGCCAGTGTGTTACTCTGCAGCCTTATTGCTTGTTTTCAAAGAGTCAGACGAAGAGTTTTTAACATGGAGGGTGAACTTATGGATGTTTCTCAGCGGCCTACGCGACGCGTCAGCGCCTCATTTGCCCTGCTCAAAATGGCGACCGGCCACAGAAGCAAAGGACTTTACAAGAAAACACGGTAAAAACAATTATTTCTTTGCTGAGGAAAAATATATTTCTTAGCTGACTTTATAGCACAAGGTTTTTCTGAGCTTAACCGTTTCATGAAATGGTCAAATCTGCTGGATTAAAAAAAGTAGTTCGCCATTTGCACGTTAGCGCTTTAGCATTAGCTTCCGCTAGCTTTGCTAAGACATAAGCGCTTTTGAAATTGCGGACCTAAATAAATTAATAAGCACTTTAGAAATAGCGGAACTAATTTTTGGATTAGCGCTGCCCAGCACTGTCGCTTCCGCTGGTGACTTGTCACAAGACCCTGAAACAGCACAAGAGCTACAATTGGAACTGATCAAAGTTCAACTTGACTGTGTCTTAAAGAAATTAAACTCTCTTAAACTGAATGACTTCTATGTTTCACTTAACAAAATGCTAACTTTGGGGCCATTTACACGGCACGTATTTTGAGTGAATTCGCTCCTTTCTCTCTGCGGTTCTGCTGATCATGTATGCCCCTTTTCCACTCGCTCGGCACAGGTCGGATATTTCGTTCTAGACCCGCTCTGGATGCATTTTCCACCAGACTTCCGAGCCGCGTTACTCGATAATTCTGGGCCCCTTTTCTCTTGAAGGTCCAAGCGAGCCGCGCCGTCAAGTTAGAAACACTGTCGGTCACTGATTGGTCGGGGGAGGAGTCTGTGGGGAGGAGTCTGTTGAGCTTTTTCAAACAACGAATCCTCCATTTTGTTTTCAGCCGGCATAACACCGGAACCTACTTTTTTGTAATGTTTAGCTCGAAAAAAATACAAATTATGTCCAATCTGTGGTCAAATGCAGAGGTGCAGGTGTTTTTGTGCTTTGTGGCTGACGAGAAGATACAAAGCTAGCTGGATGGAATGATTAGAAATGATCGCCCAGCTAATAATGGAAGGGAAGCTAGCTTTTGGACACAGCCACTGCTGATGTTGAAGCAATTATTGAAGATGGTGAGTGTTTTCTAACTTTAAACATATTTTAAGTTACTCATCTCCTCGTTTCTGAACGTATTTTTAACTAACAAAAGAGGCTGACACCATAATAGGACAACATCGATGCTACAAAGCTAAGCTAATTTGCATAAATGCTAACTGTCCTCCATTCTCGTTTCTCACTGTATTTTATCCAGAACGTATTTCAGTACATGACGGTTCATCTCTAAACTCCACATTAAATCCTCCAAGTCTACAGCTGACAGATCTCTGTGGAAGCCCAGCTAACCCAGATGCTCGTCACAGCTGCACAACGCTGCAGCTTGTGCTTGGTAAGAATAGACACGTTCCACATCACATTCTTGGTTTTATGCATTTATTTAAAAACAGTATCTAGATTGTATTAACCACCTTTTTCTTCTTTTCCAGTCAAGAGAAAAGAGTCCAGTAAAGTAAACAACTTGTGTCTTCTTCTGGATGAAGCCCATGAGACAACGGATAGAAAATCATTAGTTGGATGAAGTACTTTTATTTTTGTACATTTTTCACTTCTTACTTTTCCTATTAAACATTTTTTTTCTTAAGTGGTGTCATTGAACATTCAATTTTCTAAACATATTTTACAATGTTAAGTGTGTATAAAGTTTGTTTAAATCTATACTGGAAGTTAAGAAAATTTCCCATTTGCATTTGACCTCTGATGAATCCTAAGAAAAAGATTATTAGAATCTGCTCACCTATTATAATTTTTTTTTTTCCAGGGTAAAGTCAGACAAATAATTGCTTAATATTTCCTCACTGTACTTTTTTCTTCACTGTAGTTCTATCAAAATATGTAAATCTTGACAGGATGAAGGATGAAGTCAGATAAAAACAGTCAAACTTTTAGAAAGGACAGTTTTCAGTTATCAACCGTCCAACTGTGACCCCTGAGAGATTCAGCTGAAAGACCTGGTGCAGCTTTTATTTGAACCTGCAGAGATTTGAACAGCTGATCTGAAGCCAACAGGCGGGTGTTTTACCGAACTGACCACTCATGCTGTGTTTGGTCTTGTTCGCCATCCATCCATCCATCCATCATCCATCCATCATCTTCTGCTTCCAGCAGCAGCTTTACCAGGGAGACATAGGCATCAACAGCCACCTGTTCAGCTCTTATAGGAGGACCCCAAGGTGTTTGCAGACAAATTGAATATTTAATAAGTAATACTTTTATGTTTGTAAATTTAATTAAAGAAAAACCTAAAAAATCTAAGGATAAAATTTAACCAAATTGTTTTCAAGCCTGTAGTTTATTGTAAAAGCAGTTCCAAAGATCACAGTGTGATGTTTTGCAACTTTATCAAGAACGTTGTGCATTACTAAATAATAAAAGATTTTTTAAATACATCTTTATTTAAAAAAATCTATACTAAAATGGAAAATACATAGGTTTAAAGCAGGCAGAGAAGGCAACAAGGTAAGATTACGAATTAGGTTTAAAAATTACAGCTCATGAGGTACTTCATTAGGGCATGACATCTCTTCCACAACATTCTGTCAAAGCCTTTAACGTGTTCTAGTGGTGGCTAGTAAATAGCTTGAGGGAACACTACTGCCACCAGGTGGTAAGACGAGTAGGATTTTGGACCCCACCCACAGAACAAGTACAGAAGTGTAATAGAAACACAACCACACGTGAGCTGATCCGAACTGAACCAATCTGATCCGATCTGCGCCGAGCAAGTGGAAAAGGGGCATTACATGACACCACTGCCCCCCCTCCCATTGAATCCGGAGGTTTCTGAACCCACCTTTCAGAGTGGAGTTTTTTTTTTTGCTGACCCCCCGCTGATAATATAAACATATCCCACTAAGGCTTTGTGTTAAACCACATGCGCACACGCACGTGTGAACAGACGGCATATTTCTATCAACATGACGGCGGACGGACAAAGTGCTTTCTGAACTGAGACTGATGGAATATATTTTGAGTCTCATATTTAATTAATCTACACATGAATGGAGCTGCTGTGACCAACATCTGTTAGAAAGAGACACCAGTCTGATTCAGTTCTAATATCGCTGTTTATTGAACGAGGCAGGCAGATATTTCACATGTCGCGTTGCACTATAACAAACTAAATGTGCTAAATAATAACAGTTTAACAATAATAAACAGTATTATTACAATAATAATTATAATAATAAACAGTATTGTATTGTATATTGTTTCTAAGCTTCTAGAGAAAATGGTTGAGTCCCAGTTGAAGTGCTTCCTGGAGGATCACGCTATCCTTGAGCTATTCCAATCTGGCTTCAAATCTCTACACAACACTGAGACTGCCCTACTGAAGGTTTTTAACGACATCTTCCTATCCACAGACACTGGTGATTCAGTGTTGCTTGTCCTATTGGACCTCACATCCGCTTTCGACACCATCGACCATGAGATCCTCATTGCTAGGTTGGAGCAGTGGGTAGGCATCACAGGGTCAGTCCTCAATTGGTTCAGATCCTAGCTCTCTGACAGGTCCTTTTGTGTTTCCATCAACGATTTTAGTTCTGCAGTGGCGGCACTTAAATGGGGGGTTCCGCAGGAATCCATCCTGGGTCCTCTCCTATTCTACCATCCTAGATGACTGTTTACCTGGGAGTGGAGCTAAACTCAAACACAATGAGAGCCCGATTATCACAGCAGAGAGCCAACGCTCTGACAGCTTAGCTCAGTCGTGTCAAACCCCGCAAAGTTGTGACAGCCCTGACCGTCGTGTGCCTCCTAGGGATGATGTCAGCTGCTCACGTGGTCATAAAACTTGGTTTGCTCCACATGAGAAAAATCCAGAGATGGTTTGCCCACCTGCACGTAGACCCTGTGTGTCAGAAGAGACAGATAATCTCTGTTCCCCCCTCTGTGGGAACAGACCTACGTCACTGGGAAAACCTCCTCACTATGTCGGAGGGAGTCCCTATCAGCAGACCTACATCACACGTCTCTGTGTTCATGGACGCGTCTCTGTCAGGCTGGGACGGAACGTGTCTGTCTCAGATGATGGGAGCACGGTGGCCAGATCACACATCTTATACCATAAATGTGCTCAAGCTGTTGACAGTGTTAAAAGTGATTCAGCACTTTGTCCCCCTGCTGCAGAATCAGTATGTTCTGATTCACACAGACAACAAGGTGGCAGCAACGCACATCAACCAACAGGGAGGTGTCCGATCAGCTCAGCTGTTGTACTGGGCACAACAACATCTGTTCTTCATCAGAGCAGTGTACATCCCAGGCGTCCTGAACAAGGGGCGGACATAATGTTGAGGGGTGACCCTCACCTCGGGGATTGGACCCTTCATCCCAAACTGGTTTCTCAGATCTGGACAAGATTCGGCCGGGCAGCGGTGGATCTGTTCGCTACACGGGAGAACGCCCAGTGTCAGCTGTGGTTCTCACTGAGCCCACGGGACAATCCATCTCTAGGAGTGGACGCCTTTGCGCACAGTCTGTGGCCCAAATAGCTGTTATACGCATTCTTTCCAGTTCCGCTCATCCCACACGTCCTGGATCGAGTCCAGGAGGAAGAGCTGTCAGTCATCCTCGTGGCCCCCAATCGAAAGAACGCTTCATGGTTCCCGAACATATAGCAGCTGGTGTCGGGCCGGTCGTGGAAGCTCCCGTAGAGGAAGGATGTGTTCCTTCAGGCGGGAAGAGCGATCAGGACCTACCCGGAATTAGGTTAGCACCACTGGGTTTAGATGCTGAACGGATCCGCTTAGAAAACATGGGCCTCGCACAAGATGTAGTGTGCACAATCCAAGATGCATGAGCTACGTCTACCACAGCGCTTTATACATCAAAGTGGACAGCTTTTCAGCGCTGGTGCACGGAGAAAGGCGTAGAGGTCACTTCATGTCAGATAAGCTGCGTGCTATCATTTCTGCAGCAACTGATAGACAGAAATTTGGCTTTCAGCCCAATAAAAACTGATGCTGCAGCTATTTCTTCCTGTCATGAAGGTTCAGTGACAGAACAGTTTTTAATCACCCATTGATGAAGCATTTTCATGAAGTGTGTATGGAGACACAGACCCTTGCCACATCCACTAGCTCCTCAGTGGGATCTAACACTTGTTTTATGCGCATTGATTAGAGCTCCGTTTGAGCAGGTCATGTACAACTTGAAACCATCTGGTTCCCCCTTTGATGAGGTCCCCCCTCGGCTACTAAAGGAGGTTTTTCTTACTCTAAGTCCTTCCATTCAGGCCATTGTGAATAGCAATTTATCCACTGGCATGGTACCAAAAACCTTTAAACATGCTACTGTTCAACCTCTCCTGAAAAAAAACAAACCTTGACCCCTCAGTCGTATCCAACTTCAGGCCTGTCTGCAGACTCCCATTTGTTTCTAAACTTCTGGAAAAATAGTTGAGTCCCAGTTGAATTGCTTCCTGGAGGAACATAGTACACCATCCTTGAGTAATTCCAATCTGGCTTTAAACCTCTCCACAGCACTGAAACGGCCCTACTGAAAGTTTTTAATGACATCTTCTTATCCACAGACACCGGTGATTCTATGCTGCTTGTCCTATTGGACCTTATATCTGCTTTTGACACATCATATTTAATTGAAGCCAGAATGTCTGACTTCAGAGCCGGCTAGTCTGTCTCTCCAGAGCCTAACAAGGGCGGGACTGATGCACTTTCTGCTCCACCTGCTGCTCTGGTATCACAGCGGGTTGAGGCTGTAGCTATGTTCACAGACTGCGCAGGCAAAGACCCCGCCGTTTTAGATTTTTTTGTTTTGTTTTGTTTTGTTTAGAGGCCATATTACAGCTCCGTTGAAGCAATCCTGCGACAAGGCCCATTTCAGAGGAAGAGCTCCATGCAGAGGCAGCACGAATATATTTATAAAAGACAACTTTTTAAGCAGGGCAGACCAGAGCCTGGCAGAACACGGCTTACCGAATCACAGCCATCTTGTGGCCCCCTCGTTTTCGTAGTTTAACAAATAAATGTTGCACTAAACAAAGTTGTTCTTTCTTAAATAATCTTTTTGAAATATTTTTTGAATCTTTCTTTATCAGAATGTCCAGACATCGTATCAACAGTGCGTTCCAGCTCTCGGATTCCACTCTGGAGTTTGTTGGCATCTATCCCACCCTGGCAGCCCCCGTGGAGCCTGACACCCCTCCATGGCTCATTGTGTTTGGGGTGGTGATAGGTCTGGTCGGTGCTGGCATTGTCTTTCTGCTCGTGTCCACTGTGGTTGAAAAGAAACGGTGAGTTGTTGACAGTGATCAGATCAGAGTTTTTGTTATGATTTTATTCAATAACTGAGCTCTAATTCCAGCAAGAAGAATGCAGATGAGAGAGAGGATGATGAGCAGACGAGGGTGAAGACAGTGGAAAACGGCTCTACAAGTGAGGGAGTTTATAACACAATGTTCTCAGAGGATGAACGATTGACACAATTGTAAAAAAGTCTACTACAGTATGTAAGAAATAAGATGGTAAAAATATAAAATTGTTAAACTGCTTACTTCAGCATTTGATGCATTATGATTATTATGTGAATACAGTATACAAGTTTGACTAATATATTTGCATGGCTTTTACAGTTTTATTTTTGTTCAAGTAGTCATCTAAAAACACTTTTATTAGATTTGAGTCAAACCTGACACAAAAACCAGCATTTGCAATTTTGAAATATAAATGTTTCTGGATTGAGGTCTAATTAATTAAATATTTCACTGTATTTAAAAATGGTATGTTAATAAAAGACTATAACAAACTGAAACCTCAAGGTTACCTGATTTTAATGTAAAGAAATAATTTGATAACCACTTGAGTCAAATACTGATACAGTATTTGTTTACTGGGCTGTGTGTGTTGGCCACTTACTCAAAGTATAAGTGGCCAAACCTCCAGAAGATGGCACAGAAAATGGCCAACACTTTGTGTACTTACACTTTGTGTAAGTACACACAGTCATTGGTTCAGGTATGTTGACGACACCTGGGTTAAAATTAAATCTCAGGAAGTCCAACATTTTACTGAGCACATCAACTCAGCCGGACCCCCCAATCTTGGGGAAGTGTAGATTTGCTTTTTAAAAATTTCCCTGTATATGGTCCCCCCCAATAATGAGATGAAATCTACGCCCTTGTGAGAAACATCTGCCTGCTCAAAGCTGCTCTGACATTCTTCTGTCTGTTCTGAGCCACCAGGGGGCTAGTTAACATTGAAACTAACATGTTAGCTAATGAACTGTTGCTCCTCGTTGTGTTTTGATGTCACCACCCCCGGGCACCTGATGTGGTCCCTGCGGGCAACCAGGTGCCTGCGGGCACCACATTGGTGATCCCTGATTTATTATATGTGTTGTGCAATATTGGCTTATAGTTATGCAAGATACATCAACATACATTGTACATAAAAATAATCCTTAATACATTTGAAGATAATTATATGTTTTGCATTTTTGTATTGGTAGATAATTTTGACTTAGTTGTTTTATAAGTAGCTCGCATGCTGAAAAAGTGTGAGTACCCCTGCTCTAGAGCAATGTGGATATCCTAACTGGACCTTCCTCAAAGATGAGAAGAAACCCAAACAGGACTCCAGCCAGCCATCAGGTGAAAAGAAGGAATCCAGACCCAGACCAGTGGTCATTCCGTATGTTGCAGGAGTTAAGAGAAACTGAGACGTTTATTTTCTGAACACAATGGCCACAATTAAAAGTGGCTTTTAAGGATGAAATAATCAGTCAGCTCCCTCCAATGAGATCCATAAACATTCTCGAGGGATTTCGAGGGATGGCCAAGGTCAACGCTAATGAGAATCTGAGTCCTGAAATGATGACAAAATGTTTATGTAGCTGGTTCACTCTGGTTGACAGTGGAATTCCCTGGTGGGTGGGGTTGAGCATCAGATTACATGTCCTCCAGACATATTCAGATAAGGTGGCCTTCAAGGCCAGCCGGGGGAGCCAGATTCAGATAAGCACACAGTTGTTTTGGGTACAGGCAGAACACAATGACATCTACCTTGAGTCTGTGTTGGTCCAAAAAACAGTTCCAAAATGTCCAAGTTACATGGCCACACTGATGGAAACGTGCCTGAGTAAAAATCTCCGCGATATGATCCATTCTGCCCAAGGCAATTGAGTCTGGTTACAAGGGCACGAAACAAGCCATCACAAAGGCAAGCAGCGCGATCGGGTCCCAATTTGCTACTGATGACTTCCTTGATTGTAAATAAAACCAGGAACCAGATGAATTCAAAAAGCAGGAACTAGTTATAGTAAATCAAATAAAATGTGCATCCTTAAAATCCACAGATGGCTGCAGAGAAAGACACGTCATCAAGACTTCAAGTCGATGAGCTAGCCAGCTGCATGCGTGCCAACAGGGAAAATCGGCTTGCCTAAAGCCTGTCTTCTCTTTGAAGAAATGTTGTAAAATTGTGTTGAGGGACCAACTTGGCCAATTAAGTCCATAATTATGGTTCTGAAAATATGCAAGAGAGGCTCAGAAGCATGCAGTTTCACAGACAGACAGCGCAGCAAAGCAAATCGGAGTGGGAATGGAAGCGTTCGACCTCGGCAGAAGCAAGTGATGAAGTGAAGTAATTGTAAATTCACGCTTCGGATCACATTGAATCAGTATTTACTTGAAAACTAATCCTAAGACGCAACTAGTATGTAAACAAACAAAAAAATCCTAATTTAGATTTAATGAGTTTTCTTCAATACTGGTTTTCACTTTGCCACTAACTCATAAACTAACTCATTGGCAAGATGGCTGCGCTCAGTGCAGCCGCAGCTTCACGAGTCCCCGGATCATCTCTAGTTTTTAGTAATTTTAAAAGTGTTTTTGTACCTGACTCTGCGCGTGTTTTGCGGGTGAATTACAGCCGAACTGATCTGTTAAGAATTGGAGCGGATTTACCACAGGGCACAGCTGAAATCAGCAACGAACTCAAATCAGAACTCGGAAGATTGGACCTGCTGAAAACGTCCTTCTGGAAGCAGATGCACTCCAGGGGAAAGAAAAGAAAGCGATGCTCACGGGAAAAGAAGCGGGGTTGTCGTGCAGGAATTATGACGAGAATGCGGAAAGACGCTAAAACCGGTAAACCCCCGATGCCGGCTCTTTTCCTGTCTAACGTTCGCTCACTCGACAACAAGATGGATCTACTTCGTTTGAGGGTGACCACGTCGGAGGAGATGAGAAGATGTTCCGTGCTTTGTCTTACGGAAACGTGGATTTCTGAGGAGACTCCAGACTCTGTTTACGAGCTGGACGACCGGCTCTTCTTCAGAACAGACCGGTGCTTCGAGACTACGGGGAAAACGCGAGGTGGTGGTGTTTGTATTTACGTACACAAAGATTGGTGCACGAACTGTGCTGTGATAAAAAGAGCTTGTTCAGCTGCCGTGGAGTTGATCACAATAAGATGTAGGCCGCATTATATGCCACGTGACTATTCAGTGATCGTAATCAGCGTTATTTACATAGCACCCGATGCTAATGCTATTGACGCCCAGAGAGAGATTCACGACTTACTCACCTCGCTGCAGTGTAAATATCCTGAGGGGCTTTTCATTGTTTGCGGGGACGTCAATCACGTGGATCTCCAGGTGTCCCTCCCAGCCTTCAATAAGAACGTCTTCGCAGCCACGAGAGGAGATAAAACACTCGACCAAGTCTTCACAAATGTAAAAGGGGCATACACGGCGAAGACACGCCCAGCGCTCGGATCTTCCGATCACGACTCTCTGATTCTGGCGCCAAGAGAACTCCCTCCACTCAGGCGCCGGAAGCCGGAACAAAGAGAAATAACAATCTGGCCTCAAGATAGTTCCCCCATGTTGAGAGACTGTTTTGAGAGGACAAACTGGTCTGTTTTCAGAGAAGCAGCCACTGATGGTAGTTCAGTGGACATGGAATTGTACGCTTCCTCAGTCCTGGGTTACATCAGTACATGCTCTGAAAATGTATCCATAAAAAAATATGTGAAATCCTACCCGAACCGGAAACCCTGGTTAAATAAAGAAGTTCACGCCTTGCTAGCAGCCAGAGACACTGCATTCAAGTCAGGAGATAAAGTGGAACTGAGAAAGAGCAGGAATGAACTGAAGGATGGCATTAAGAAGGCCAAGGCCACGTATGCACAGAGGATCGAGGGACAGTTCACCTCACAAGACCCACGGAGCATGTGGAAGGGTATTAAATGCATAACAGATTACAAAGGCAAAAACAAACAATGCCCCAGGGACCCATCTCTGCCTGATGCCCTCAATAAGTTTTATGCACGTTTTGATGATCCAAACAGACCAGCTAGCACCAGACTCACCTCATCACCAGATGAAGAGCATCTCAGGGTGTCCGCAGCAGAAGTGAGAGGCAGTCTCAGAAAGATTAATCCTCATAAAGCAACCGGACCAGACAACATCCCAGGGAAAGTTCTGAAGGAATGTGCGGACCAGCTCTGTGAGGTGCTGGCTGACATCTTCACCACCTCACTTGCACTGGAGTCAGTTCCCACCTGCCTGAAGACCGCGACCATCATCCCAGTCCCAAAGAGCTCCACAGTGACTGGTCTGAATGACTATAGACCGGTGGCCCTCACCCCGATAGTCGCTAAATGTTTTGAGAAACTGGTCATGTCCCACATCAAGGCAACCGTCAACATCAATGAGGACCCTCATCAATACGCATACCGTGAGAACCGATCAACAGAGGACGCCATTTCTTCCGTGGTCCACACTGCTCTCACCCACCTGGATCAGAAGGACTCATACGTG
Source organism: Garcialebias charrua (assembly GCA_038048925.1). NCBI lineage: Eukaryota > Metazoa > Chordata > Actinopteri > Cyprinodontiformes > Rivulidae > Garcialebias > Garcialebias charrua. The sequence continues at coordinate 1,156 of JBBPBX010050027.1, read as the reverse complement.
CGTCTGCTCTTTGTGGACTTCACATCTGCCTTCAACACCATGATCCCCCAAACTCTGATAGACAAACTATCTACACTTGGACTAAGCCCCTCTATTTGTAACTGGGTACTAGACTTCTTAACAGACAGACCACAGTCCGTGAAGATCCACAACTTCTCCTCCTCCACCATAACCCTCAGCACTGGCTCTCCTCAGGGATGTGTGCTGAGCCCCCTTCTGTTCACTCTGCTCACATATGATTGTACAGCCACACTTCCAGGCTGTCATATTGTTAAGTTTGCAGATGATACAGCGGTGGTGGGATGCATCACAAACAATGATGAGTCCAGCTACAGACAGGAGGTGGAACATCTGGAGAGCTGGTGCAAAGAGAACAATCTTCACATGAATGTGAAGAAGACAAAGGAGATGATTGTGGACTTCAGAAGGAACAAACACACCCATGCCCCACTGGTAATAGGTGGGTCTGCAGTGGAAGTGGTCTCCAGCTACAAATACCTGGGTGTACACCTGAATGATAACCTCAGCTGGAGCAACAACACCACCAGCCTGATCAAGAAAGGTCATCAGAGACTCTACTTCCTCAGACGGCTGAGACGAGCCGGTCTGAGCAGCCCAGTTCTCACCTCGTTCTACAGGTGTGCAGTGGAGAGCATCCTGTGCTCCAGCATCAACGTGTGGCATGGAGGCTGCACAGTTGAAGAAAGAAAAGCTCTGCAGAGAGTGGTGAAGGCTGCACAGAAGTCTGTTGGAGTCAGTCTCCCCACCATCACAGACATTTACACCTCTAGATGCAGGAAAAGAGCCACCTGTATCATGAAAGACCTCACTCATCCAGCACACTCACTCTTTGCCCCACTCCCCTCAGGACGGAGGTTGAGGAGCATCAAGTGTAGAACCACTAGACTGAGGAACAGCTTCTACCCTGAGGCTGTTAGACTCATGAATAAATAAAAATAAAATTAAAATAAACACTGCAAAATATCACATCATGGTGATGCTGATATGTTTTCTTGTTGCTGTGTTCATCTGTGACCATCTGTGACCATCTGCTCATACAAACTCATGTTCGTGCTGCTGTTTATTCCCACTATATTAGGCTTAGTGTATTACTAGTTGATGTTTTTCTTAGTTAGTTCTCGATGTTATTACTGTT
>JBBPBX010050025.1:0-25136 GCA_038048925.1 Garcialebias charrua | reverse complement strand
TATAAAGCTTAAATGTCAGATTCCTTTAAAAGCATTTCTTAAAATTTTGCCCATTGTTTGATTTATATATAGAGATTTGCCAATAAGACTATCTCTCTAGCTAAAAACGTCCATAGTTAAGAAAAATTGTGCAGAAAAGTTTTGTACAGAAACGGGGCCAGAAATGCAACATTGTCTGTTTGATACATAAAATAATAATAAAAATCTCTGTGGCCAATAAATAATTTCAAATTATGGGAACTTTTATTTTATATTAGCTCAGAGTAATGTTTTCAGCCATCTATACATTTTGATGTCTAAATAATCAAATTAAGCAGAAAGTAATTGGCCTTTATTACAATATTTATGATTTTAGAAAATAGACTCCAATTTACACTACAAATAAATTTGTTGACTGTTTTTAGAAACAAAAGAAAATAATGTGTATTTAATGCTTATTTACCCCTAATGAATTATTTCAAGTGTTTAAGGCAATAAGGCATTCTTAATTACAGTACGCAAATTCATAGCTGCTAACATTTTGCACTTTTTTCTGCCATTAAAATGTTACATTGCACTGGTAGTAATTGCCATTTTACAGTATAAATATTTCCCTTATAACAATACTTTTGCATGTTACTTTTTCTGATGATTAATAAAAAACTTGGCAAGCAATAATGTTAAATATTTTCCTTTACAAAAATCTCAGAATATTTTTGTACTACATGCATACTTTATTGTAACTTCTTAATTGAACTTTTCTCTCACTAATGAACTCTTCAAAGTACAAAACCCTACTGTGGACAATTGTGTCGTGAATATAAAGAGATGACAAAAGCCATATAGAGTCTACTGCAGGCTATATGGAGCTGGGGTGTTAAGTGGAGGCGATGGATTAGCGGGGAGCAGCTCTGCCTTGCTTCTCATTTCTCTTTAGGCCGGGCCGTCAGTAGGCTGATGAGCCGTGACGAGGCCTGACCCCTCCGTGGAGTTGTTGCCATTATGTACAAGTAGTGAGATAATGAAGCATTCATGCTAATGTGGGCAGGGCAACACATCATCTTATGTACAAGTAGTGAGATAATGAAGCATTCATGCTAATGTGGGCAGGGCAACACATCATCTGTGGCGGTGTAATCCGCGCCATCATCACAACCAGTGCCCAAATGTCCCCCTCCACCTCCCAGAAAGCTGCTGTAGCTAGTCCCATTACAAGACACTTAAAACATTTTGTGTTCACACTTGTAATGCTTTTATAGAAGAATTGTAAAAACTATATGAAAGACCAAAACAGAAAAATGTGTACTGTAACCCTTGTATGGGGTGATGCACCCTTGTTTCTTTTTGAAAATTAAAATTTCAGCTGTACATTCTGTGGTTTCAGTGATGTCGTCCTAAATATTCAAAGAACACAGAAAGAAGTGCGTAGTATGTACCGGTAGCATTTTTATTTCCACTGCCTCCTTTTATTGCTGCTGTTTTTATTTTCACTGATTTATCGTACCGGTTTTTATATTTTCTGTCCTGTTAAGCATCTTGGTCAATGCAAGGCATTGTAGGAAGGTGCTATACAAATAAAGTTTATTATTATTTATTATAAGTACAGTACAGGTGGTCCCCGACTTACGAACGAGTTCCGTTCCTACGTCCGTTCGTAACTCGAAAATCGTCGTAAGTCAGAAAATACAGTACGTCCAAACGGCACCTCATACATACAGTACTGTATTTTTACCAAGCACTTAGCCTATCCTAACACATTACCCTACATAATTATCAAAAAACACATACATTTCAGAGCCATAATGAAGGGAAAAAAGAGTTCATTTCTTACTGGGAGCTGGTCCTGCAGCTTCACGCGGTCCACAGCGTTTACAGCAATGTCTCTTAGCATGTTAGCTCATTGCTAGCATGTTAGCTCGTTGCTCAGCTGTAGCCTCTCTGCCTCGTAAACCTCCGCTCCACACAATAAGGTCTCTGCATGCGATCCAGCGGTCCAGAGTTTTACAGTAAGGTCTGTTAGCATATTATTAGCCCCTCTGCTCTGGTCAGCCTGTCCCAAACAATGAGGTCTCCTGCTCCACTGAGCGCATCAAGCTCCCCCCTCCCTCCTGTAAGTTTCCGCTGAGTTTCAGTACCGTATTTTCTGGTGTAAAGGCGCATAAACGGCGTAACTCGAACAATGCTTTTCAATGGGAGGGCGTTCATAACCCCAAAACGTCTTAAGTCGAGACCGTCGTAAGTCGAGGACTACCTGTATTTGTTTTGGTACCCAATTTACTACAAATAAACAATAATTACTTTGATATCATTGTGGTAAATCAGTAAATCAGTCCAAATGATCAGATGACTGATAGTGTTAATAAATAGATACTTTGTTATTCTGGGAGGTTGAGGGATAATAATAATAATAATAATAATAATAATGAATTTAATTTATAACGCACTTTTCATTAATAAAAATCTCAAAGTGCTACAGATCAAAGCCCTATTTGTTGTTCCTCAACCATTAAAGTTCAAGTATCTTTACTGTCATCACATGTGGTACATGAGGTGTAACGAAACTGTGTACTCAAGGTCCTAGTTACACCCCAAAATAGCAAAAAATTAAAGTATAAAAAGAAGCAGTACCATCATATAGGAATCTAAGATATACACTAAGATATATGATAAATGAACGCTAAACCAATACGTTAAAAGATTTAAGATACTGTATATGCTAAACAATAATAATGTAAAATAATATGGTATATTAAAGAGTAGCCTGATCATGACTCTGTGGTGAGTTGATGGGTTCCATTGCAGGTATCTGTTTGTGAGGGTCAGCCATTTTCTTCTCTGCACTACAGGATCTAATCCAAACTTTAGACACCTTGTGGACTATGTGCAGACAGCGTATGTGTAATAATAAAAGTCTCACTTAAAAGGTGGCAAAAAAACAAACAAAAAAACATGACGTTAAACCACAAACAGAGGAAGAAAAGCACTATGGATGTTTATTTTGAGTACTGNTCAGAGCCTATGTCCACAAACTACATGTCCAGCCTTTTATAAAAGATCACCCTATTAGTAAGGGCAATTTATTTATGATAACCAAAGGTGGTTTAAGGTTATATGTATTGGTATGTTTTAAAAGTAATGTTATACTTAATGAACCTTAATGTTAGTGGGAAAACTACACGTTGAGTTTATATGTCATATGTCATACAAAGTACAACAAATTACAACATACAGTATGTCATGTGTTAGTCTCTGAGGATGAGGAAAAGAGCAGAGTCAGATTGATGTCAGGTTAAACAGAGAACAGAGAATTCAAGTACCGTATTCGTCGGTCTATAACACGCTCCCGTGTATAATACGCTTTGACCAATTATTGCCAATAAACCAGAAAAAAACGTACATAATACGCTTCGGTGTTTAATACGCATCTATTATGCATCACCGCTACGCGACGCGTCAGCACCTCGTTTGCCCTGCTTAAAATGGCAGCCACAGAAGCGTCAGCACGGAAGGACTTTACAAGATTAAAACGGTAAAAACTATTATTTCTTTGCTGAGAAAAAATATATTTCTTAGCTGACGTTAGAGCACAAGGGTTCCTGGGCTTAACCGTTCCTTAATCAATTCACAAAATGGTCAAATCTGCTGAATTTAAATTGTTTCGGTTTGACTTTTTCCAAACAGCCTCGGGGGCTACGAAAATAAATTATAAATAAATAAAATTTTATCTCAAATGTCTTCTATAGGTCAACAGTCTGTAAATTGAAGCCATATAATTACACTCTGTAAGCAGAAAAAATATCCACTGAGTGGTTTCTGAGCTGCTTATCTAAACAGTAGGTATCTGTTTATGGTAGCTAACAGCTAACATGCTAAAAGTGATTTTTTTTTTTAGCTCTAAATATCTTCTGCAACTAACAGGTTGTATGACCACCAAATAATCACATTCTGTAGTTTCAAGAAACTTGTTCTGCTGGGGGACTTCAACGCTCACGTGGGCAATGACAGTGAGACCTGGAGGGGTGTGGTTGGGAGGAACGGCCCCCCTGATCTGAACCCGAGTGGTGTTTTGTTGTTGGACTTCTGTGCTCGTCATGGATTGTCCATAACGAACACCATGTTCAGGCATAAGGGTGTACATATGTGCTCTTGGCACCAGGACACCCTAGGTCGTAGTTCAATGATCGACTTTGTTGTCGTCTCATCTGATCTGCGGCCGCATGTCCTGGACACTCGGGTGAAGAGAGGGGCGGAGCTGTCAACTGACCACTACCTGGTGGTGAGTTGGCTCCGATGGTGGGGGAGGATGCCGGTCAGACCTGGCAGACCCAAACGTATTGTGAGGGTCTGCTGGGAACGTCTGGCAGAGTCTCCCGTAAGACGGAGCTTTAACTCCCACCTCCGGGAGAGCTTTGAACACGTTCCGAGGGAGGCGGGGGACATTGAGTCCGAGTGGGCCATGTTCCGCGCCTCTATTGTCGAGGTAGCTTATCAGAGTTGTGGCCGCAAGGTTGTTGGTGCCTGTCGTGGTGGCAACCCTCGAACCCGGTGGTGGACACCGGCGGTGAGGGATGCTGTCAGGCTGAAGAAGGAGTCCTATTGGGCCTTTTTGGCCTGTGGGACCCCGGAAGCAGCAGATAGGTACCGACAGTCCAAGCGGCATGCGGCTCGGGTGGTTGCTGAGGCAAAAACTCGGGCGTGGGAGGAGTTCGGAGAGGCCATGGAGAATGACTTCCGTACGGCTTCGAGGCGATTCTGGTCCACCATCCGGCGTCTCAGGGGGGGAAAGCGGTACGCGACCAACACCATTTATGGTGGGGATGGCGTGCTGTTGACCTCAACTCGGGATGTTGTGAGTCGGTGGGCGGAGTACTTCGAAGACCTCCTCAATCCTACTGGCACGTCTTCCACTGAGGAAGCGGAGCCTGGGGACTTTGGGTCGGGCTCTCCAATCTCTGGAGCTGAGGTCACCGAGGTGGTTAAAAAGCTCTGCGGTGGCAGGGCTCCAGGGGTGGATGAGATTCGCCCTGAGTTCCTTAGGGCTCTGGATGTTGTGGGGTTGTGTTGGCTTATGCGACTCTGCAATATCGCGTGGACATCGGGGGCAGTTCCCTTGGATTGGCAGACTGGGGTGGTGGTTCCCCTATTCAAAAAGGGGGACCGTAGGGTGTGTTCCAACTATAGGGGGATCACACTCTTAAGCCTCCCTGGTAAGGTCTATTCAGGGGTTCTGGAGAGGAGGGTCCGTCGGATAGTCGAACCTCGGATTCAGGAGGAGCAGTGTGGTTTTCGTGCTGGTCGTGGAACACTGGACCAGCTCTACACCCTCAACAGGGTCCTGGAGGGCACGTGGGAGTTTGCCCAACCAGTTTACATGTGCTTTGTGGACTTGGAAAAGGCATTCGACCGCGTCCCTCGGGGGGTTCTGTGGGGGGTACTCCGGGAGTATGGGGTACCAGGCCCATTGATATGGGCTGTTAGGTCCCTGTACGACCGGTGTCAGAGCTTGGTCCGCATTGCCGGCAGTAAGTCAGGCTCGTTTCCAGTGAGAGTTGGACTCCGCCAAGGTTGCCCTTTGTCACCGATTCTGTTCATAACTTTTATGGACAGAATTTCTAGGCGCAACCAAGGTGTTGAGAGGATCCGTTTTGGTGGCCTTAGAATCGCTTCTCTGTTTTTTGCAGATGATGTGGTCCTATTGGCTTCATCAGATCGTGATCTACAGCTTTCGCTGGAGCGGTTTGCAGCCGAGTGTGATGCGGCCGGGATGAGGATCAGTTCCTCCAAATCCGAGGCCATGGTCTTGAGCCGGAAAAGGGTAGCATGCCCTCTCCGGGTCGGGGAGGAGGTCCTGCCCCAAGTGGAGGAGTTTAAGTATCTCGGGGTCTTGTTCACGAATGAGGGAAAACTGGAGCGTGAGATCGATAGGCGGATAGGTGCAGCATCCGCAGTGAAGCGGGCGCTGTACCGGTCTGTCGTGGTGAAGAGAGAGCTGAGTCGAAAGGCAAAGCTCTCAATTTACCGATCGATCTACGTTCCCACCCTCATCTATGGTCATGAGCTTTGGGTTGTGACCGAAAGAACGAGATCTCGGATACAAGCGGCTGAAATGAGTTTTCTCCGCAGGGTGTCTGGACTCTCCCTTAGAGATAGGGTGAGAAGCTCAGTCATCCGGGAGGGACTCGGAGTAGAGCCGCTGCTTCTCCACATCGAGAGGAGCCAGTTGAGGTGGCTCGGGCATCTGGTTAGGATGCCTCCTGGACGCCTCCCTGGTGAGGTGTTCCGGGCATGTCCCACCGGGAGGAGACCCAGAGGAAGACCCAGGACACGCTGGAGGGACTATGTTTCTCGGCTGGCCTGGGAACGCCTTGGGATTCCCCCAGAGGAGCTGCTCCATGTGGCTGGGGAGAGGGAAGTCTGGGCCTCCCTACTTAGGCTGCTACCCCCGCGACCCGACCCCGGATAAGCGGACAAAAATGGATGGATGGATGGATGGATGGATGGAAGTTTCAAGGAAATCCGCGGTGTGGTTTATGAGTTATCTTGCTAAAAAAACTGCTAACAACACAGCTAAATGGTAGCTACCTCCAGAGCAGAGAGCCAGGCAGCAACATTCAGTCCGAGCAGAGGAGGCTTTTTTCGGACACATGACGATCGGTGGACTCTCTGGAAGTGTCCGCTAGCGGACAAAAGTGGTACTGCACCATTTTTAGGCCAAAATGAAAAACAGTGAATCAGAGCCAAAAATGGGTCTAAAAATATGGGAAAAAATCCATAAATAATAGGCTTCGGTGTATAATATGCAGACATTCAAATGAGCAAAAAAACTGTGTGTTATAGACCGACAAATACGCTGTCTCATGATGACTTTTTCTGTTCTGGTTCAGAGGAGGAGGTGGAGAATTCCGAGAGTGGGAAAATGTGGTAGACAGGCAAGACTGGAGTGAGTGGAATGAGCAGGCAGGTAAACACCAAGCAAAGCTGACTTTTCTGGTTTGGGTTCCAGCAGAGCGTCTAGTTGCAGACAGTAGGCTGAGCAGAGATGGTGTCACAGAACCGGACACCCAGCAGGATGACACCCAGGAACTGGAGAACTTGGAAGGACACAAGATGGTCTGAGGGTGAATACATGTATAAATTAATCTCCTTTCGATTCAAAATCATATTGGAACTTCTGACAAACAAGTGGGAACATCACCATGTGAGACTAAAGCTGCTTTGCCATTGATAAGTATGACTCCACTAGGCTCGTCTTATTGGCTCTTCTGAAGCCTCCAGAATACTTGAGTGTACGTGGTCCGTGGATGTCAGCTCGTACCGTATTAGAGTCTAAGTGGATGCCCGCAGGGCATTTCCATGCAGAGCTCAATTTTTATGGCCGTGTTTATGACCTCCTGTGTCGTACAATAAACTGCCCGGCGACGGACTGTTTTGTATGCGACACCAATGTATTTAATTCCCCTTCTTCATCCCGGATCTGGTTTAATAGCCTTTTCTTTAGTTTTAATGTTGTTGTTTTTTCCAAGAGGCAAGCAATCTCTTCCTCCTCCTCTGACGCCATCACTGAAATGGTGAGAAATGAAGGAATTTGTCACAAGCGATTTTAAAATCAGGTCCAGCGTGGCTGCGGGAGGGTCTGAAGATTTCCTGGTGGGCTGGTCTGTTGTATGGGCTGCAGGGCCAGCGCCCCCTTTTTATTTTTTTATTATTATTTTTTTTAGAACTTTTATTAACAACATGTAAACAAAGAATAATGCTGCGGCTGGGGCTGCCAGCTCTCGTTTCGTGTGTGTGTGTGTGTGTGTGTGTTTTACAACCTGTTGATCAATCCAGTAGGCATGTCAGCAAATGACCAATCGGTGACATCAATTTGTCCTGACGGTACACACCCCTTGTTGCAGAACTGTTCTGCAGCTGCTCTGGGTGGACACTTAAGTATGAAGTCTCAACCCTCTGCACACAGTGCGCACAGTTTCCACGCGGCTGACAGGACGTGTGAGTATACTGGAGCCTTAAGTTTCATTCAACCTTTATTTAGGCAGGGAGCCTCGAGGACTCATATACAAGAGACCTGGAGTTATAGGTGATTTGACACTGTGACTTGTTTCCCCACTCTGTGGGTGGGATCGTTAATGCAAAGTAGGCGGGATCGTGACAGGTCATAGTGTTCAAGCCACTCCACCTGATGTGGTTCTTAATTGTCTAATTGTCGTATTGGCAGCACAACGGCTCAGTGGTTAGCACTGTTGCCTCACAACACGAAGGTCCTGGGTTCAATCCCTGGTTGGACCTGGGGTCTTTCTGTGTGGAGTTTGCATGTTCTTCTTGTGCTTGCTTGCTTGGGTTTTCTCCAGGTACTCCGGTTTCCTCCAAGACCAAAAACATGCATGTTAGGCTACCTTCAGGTCCAGGCCTCCCTTGCAAAAGAGATCTGTGATCTCAATGGGATTTGCCTGGTTAAATTAAGGTTAATAATAATAATAATAATAATAATAATAATAATATACAAAGTAATTGGATTTCAATCCCTTTATAAGGCCATGCTGCACCATCTCCGATATCTCTCTGTAAACGTGCTCATTCATTGCAACTCCTTCCACCTCATGCTGACTATTAATAATAATAATACACTTAAAGATAAGATGGTGTCATAAACCAAGCTGAGTGGGAGTGGGTACCAGCCGTGGGTTGGCCCTGATTTGGTGCATTGTGGTGCAGAACCGATGAGTGTAGAGACAGTAGAAAAGCAACATATAGGACCATTGAAGATCAGCTCCGCCTTAAAAACCCCTGGTGATTATTAGTCTAAAAAAGGCTTGATGATGAGCATTTTTTTAAAACTGCTACACATTTATTTCTAATGATTAACTTTAAGATCTGATTAGACTGAGATGATTTGTTATTACATTATAATTATCTCTTATCATATTGTATTACATTTTTATGAAACATTATTTCTGTCTCCCTTCCTGTCGGTTTGAAGCTAAATAATAAAGACTGACCTGCAACTTGACAAGTCAATCAATAAAATCCAAACAGTTTAGTCCCGTTTACAACAACATACTCTTTTAGAGAGCTAGCTTAGTTAAACAGAGTTTTACCGTTGAACCCTAAATGTCTGAACACCAGCTGATAAACCCCTACAAACTGTATGCTGAGTTGTGGAAGGTGGAGGCTTCCAGTGGAAGCATGTTGGTTGTGAGTAGCGAGCAGATGGCTGGATGATTCAGAGACAAGCAGCAAATCCTTTGATATGTCTGGATCGTCGTACTCACAAGAGATGTCGGCAAATGTGTGCAAAAACTGTGTTCTGAGCACACACGGAGAGCGTTGACGAACTGGAACTGAGAGACTAGACGACAGACTAAACGTATTGTCCAGGACGAATCAGGGCTTTTTGTAAATGGTCCTGTTTTGCCATTGGTCCTGTTTTGCCATTAATTATTGGAATCAGTCCTCTTAAGTCTGTTAGAAAAATATCTCATAAACCATTGGACAAATTGTACTAAAGATTTTAGCAATTAATCACTGATTGTATATCTTCAGCTAAATGTAAGGTGGCCACCACTGCTAATTCATTTTTGCAAAGACAAGCATGACTATACATGAATCAGTTTGACAAATTGAATTACCTACGGATCAGATTTCACACCAACCAAATAAAATAAAAAGTGTTGTTCGAGAAGCTCTGGGAAATGCAAATGTCACGTCCATTTCTGAATTTAATGGCAGGTTCAGCAATAAAACTAGCCCCATCTATATTAAGAAGCTTGCTCAGTAATCCAAAATACATTATAATTGGCAGAGCCATAAAATTATTATTATTTTTTTTATAAATGCTGATGGAGGTTTGGTAATTTAATTCAGAATACATAGGACATTTACACTGCTGAGCATCAGTGGCTAATTTCCTCTGGGAAATTAATCTCTACTGGGTCTAAGATGAGCACTGTCCACTTTCTACTCTGTAAATATTGACAGGGGAGGGTGTGTGCATGTCTTGCTGTAAGTAGCTAGTATGAGCAGGAGCTAAATTACCTCTGCACACATAGCAGTTTAAATTCACAATATGCCTGATGTTTATAAATACTTTTTTTTTTCTATAAAAAAGTTTAGGGGTATGCGATGACAAACCAAATGGACAAACCAGAGTCAAAGGAATGAGCTGAAACTGTTGTAAATGTGCCTTTATTTTGAATTGTAACAATTATTTTGTTGACATTAATTCTAAAAAAGCATATGAATACATACATAGCAAGGCCTTCAATGTAATATTTTGAGATTTAATGGTCTGAAAAGAATACCATAAGAATGACTATCTGCTACTACTAGAATGACCTACAGGTGCATCTCAAAAAATGTGAATATTGTGAAAAAGTTTTTTTTTTTTCCTCTGGGTACTCGTTTCCTCCCACAAACCAAAAACATGCATTGTTGGGCTGATTGATAACTTTAATTTGTTCCTAGGTGTGAATGCGAATGAATAGTCGTTTGTCTCGTTTGTCTCTATGTGTCCCTGTGTTAATGTTGATTTGACTTTTACGAGAAGGTTTTATTCACGTTTTATTGAGTCTCTTTTGACTTTTACCTCATCTTTTGGTTTGGATTTAACATGAAAGAACAGGAAAAAACTCTTTGGGATTATCAGGATGTGCAGCAAAATTGCTGGCATATCCCTACAGAACCTCACTGACTTGCACAAGACAAGGTCAGTGAACAAGGCCAGGCTGATTCTGGCAGATCCTGATCACCCACTCCATGGTGAGTTCAGGCTGCTTCCATCTGGACGCATGTATCTGCAGCCCAGATGTAGGACAAACAGATTAAAAAACTCATTCATCTCTGTAGCGATCGGGCTTCTCAAAGAACAGTGATGATTTCTGTACTTGTTTTAATTTCTTAATGTCTTGTCTAATATAGATGGTTTATGTATCTTTTAACTGTGAAACAAATTGACCCTTGGGGATAATAAAGAATCTTGAAGAACTTGATGGATGCAATCTAGATTCTAAGGTGTACCCTGCTTCTCACACAGCTGCTGCTGGATAGAGGCAGCAATGACAAAAAAACTGAAGAAGTGGATAAAAGATAATGGACAGATGGATGGACTACACATATTGAAATATTTTAAGCTTTTATTTATTGTATTTGTGCTGAGTATGTCTTACAAATAATGAATAAACAAAATCAGTGTTTCATAAATGTAGAATATTGTAGATGTTCAATATTGTTAACTCATAGTGTCACACCCTCATCTACTGATTAACTGCATGGACTACAAATGTCACATTCCTCAAATCTAGCCACTCTTGAACCAGATATAGTATTAGAAGCATCTTACCTAGCCAAGAAGACAAAGAACTGGACTGTTGCTCAGTGGTCGGATGTCCTCTTTTCAGATTAAAGTTATTTTTCATGTCATTTGGAAAATCAAGGTCCCAGAGTCTGGAGGAACAGTGGAGATGTCCAGAACCTATGTTGCTTGAAGTCCAGAGTGAAGTTTCCACAGTCAGTGATGATTTGGTGCCATGTCCTCTGCTGGTGATGGTCCACTCTGTTTTTTGAATTATTCAGTCAACTCAACCATCTACCAGGACATTTTACAACACTTCATGCTTCCTTCTGCTGACAAGCTTTATAGAGATGCTGATTTCATTTCCCAGCAGGACTTGCACCTGGGTAGCATCGTGGCTCAGTTGGTAGTTGCCACTCAGCAAAAAGGTTGCCAGATCGAATCAGGCTGGGGACCTTTCTGGGTGGATTTTTTTCATTGTCTCAATGCATGTGTGGGTGTTCTCCAGTGCTTGTGGTTTGACTCCCATCACCTGCTGGAGCACAAGTTAGGAGTCATCAGGACTCTGTACCACAGAGCAGACAGTGTCCCCACAAACTCAAGAGCCATACAGAAGGAGAAATCCCACACAAGACAGGCCATGGAGCAACGTGGATATCCTAACTGGGCCTTCCTGAAAGCAGAGAAGAAACCCAAACAGGATGCCAGCCAGCCATCAGGTGAAAAGGAGGAACCCAGACCAGTGGACATTCTGTGTGTTGTTGCAGTTTCAGAGAAACTGAGACGTTTGTTTTCCAAACATGATGTCCCAGTGGAATTTTCTATGATGTAAATTCATTATAGCAAAGACTAACCCAAAGATCCAGTCCTCTGGCACAAACAGAGTAATATTGTTTATGCTGTTCAGTACCAGGACGGCTGTTATCAGTGATACATCGGGGAAACTAAACAGCCACTGGTCAAAAGGATGGCCCAGCACAAAAGAGCTATGATCATGCCAGGACTCTGCAGTCTACACTCATCTGTAGGCCAGTGGTCACTCTTTCTGGGATGAAACTGACTGATCCACTATAGCCGTTTTCGCACTGCACAGCCCTCAACGGCCCGGCCTGCCCCTGGTTGGCCCAGAGCCCGGCCTGGCCCGGCCTGGCCCGCCCACGCTCATTATGCATTGTCCGGAGAGCCGCCTTGAAGTGGGTGGGCAGTTCTCTGGAAGTGGGTGGGCAGTTCTCTTGAAGTGGGTGGAGTGTTCTTGTGTGCACGCTTACAGTGTTTTAAGAGGGGAGACGCCGCTAAAAAATATTTGTTAGCTGAATATATGTATATTAGTGTTTCTGAGTTTATTTTTTTATAACTAATAATCTCTAACTTCTACGCATAGCCAGAATGTTACGTGGGGGGATTCCTTTATAGGTAAAGTGGACTCCTGAAAAAAACAATTTGCCGCCGTGGCTGAGAGGAAGCGCGCTTGGCTTTTCAACTCTACATTTTATCTTGACTCGTACGGGTTCGAATCTCAACTGGTACAAGTTATTTTACGTTTGTCTTTCATTGGAGAAAATAAAAATGAGTTTGTTTGGTTAACACAAACTCCTTTGTTTTTATCCTAGGTGAGGGACCAGACAAAGTGCAGCCCAAAGACCCCTTATGATGAGTGAAATAATTGGACTAAGTTTTCCCTCGCCCGGACGCGGGTCATCGGGGCCCCACTCTGGAGCCAGGCCCGGAGGTGGGGCACGTTGGCGAGCGCCTGGTGGCCGGGCTTTCACCCATGGAGCTCGGCCGGGCACAGCCCGAAGAGGAGACGTGGGTCCCCCTTCCCATGGGCTCACCACCTATGGGAGGGGCCAAAGGGGTCGGGTGCAATGTGGGATGGGTGGTGGCCGAGGGCGGGGACCCTGGCGGTCTGATCCTCGGCTACAGAAGCTGGCCATTGGGACATGGAATGTCACCTCTCTGGTGGGGAAGGAGCCTGAGCTAGTGTGTGAGGTTGAGAGGTTCCGGCTAGAAATAGTCGGACTCACCTCAACACATGGCTCTGGCTCTGGAACCAGTTTCCTTGAGAGGGGTTGGACACTCTTCCACTCTGGAGTTGCCCCTGGTGAGAGGCGCCGAGCAGGAGTGGGCATACTTGTTGCCCCCCATCTTGGTGCCTGTACGTTGGGGTTCACCCCGGTGAACGAGAGGGTAGCCTCCCTTCGCCTACGTGTGGGGGGACGGGCTCTGACTGTTGTTTGTGCCTATGCGCCAAACGGCAGCTCAGATTACCCACCCTTTTTGGAGTCCTTGGAGGGGGTATTGGAGGGTGCGCCTCCTGGGGACTCCCTTGTTCTGCTGGGGGACTTCAACGCTCACGTGGGCAATGACAGTGAGACCTGGAGGGGTGTGGTTGGGAGGAACGGCCCCCCTGATCTGAACCCGAGTGGTGTTCTGTTGTTGGACTTCTGTGCTCGTCATGGATTGTCCATAACGAACACCATGTTCAGGCATAAGGGTGTCCATATGTGCTCTTGGCACCAGGACACCCTAGGTCGCAGTTCGATGATCGACTTTGTTGTCGTCTCATCTGATCTGCGGCCGCATGTCCTGGACACTCGGGTGAAGAGAGGGGCGGAGCTGTCAACTGACCACTACCTGGTGGTGAGTTGGCTCCGATGGTGGGGGAGGATGCCGGTCAGACCTGGCAGACCCAAACGTATTGTGAGGGTCTGCTGGGAACGTCTGGCAGAGTCTCCCGTAAGACGGAGCTTTAACTCCCACCTCCGGGAGAGCTTTGAACACGTTCCGAGGGAGGCGGGGGACATTGAGTCCGAGTGGGCCATGTTCCGCGCCTCTATTGTCGAGGTAGCTTATCGGAGTTGTGGCCGCAAGGTTGTTGGTGCCTGTCGTGGTGGCAATCCTCGAACCCGGTGGTGGACGCCGGCGGTGAGGGATGCTGTCATGCTGAAGAAGGAGTCCTATTGGGCCTTTTTGGCCTGTGGGACCCCGGAAGCAGCAGATAGGTACCGGCAGTCCAAGCGGCATGCGGCTCGGGTGGTTGCTGAGGCAAAAACTCGGGCGTGGGAGGAGTTCGGAGAGGCCATGGAGAATGACTTCCGTACGGCTTCGAGGTGATTCTGGTCCACCATCCGGCGTCTCAGTGGGGGAAAGCGGTACGCGACCAACACCATTTATGGTGGGGATGGCGTGCTGTTGACCTCAACTCGGGATGTTGTGAGTCGGTGGGGGAGTACTTCGAAGACCTCCTCAATCCTACTGGCACGTCTTCTACTGAGGAAGCGGAGCCTGGGGACTTTGGGTCGGGCTCTCCAATCTCTGGTGCTGAGGTCGCCGAGGTGGTTAAAAAGCTCCGCGGTGGCAGGGCTCCGGGGGTGGATGAGATTCGTCCTGAGTTCCTTAGGGCTCTGGATGTTGTGGGGTTGTGTTGGCTTACGCAACTCTGCAATATCGCATGGACATCGGGGGCAGTTCCCTTGGATTGGCAGACTGGGGTGGTGGTTCCCCTATTCAAAAAAGGGGACCGTAGGATGTGTTCCAACTATAGGGGGATCACATTCTTAAGCCTCCCTGGATCCCTTCCAATTTGCATACCGACCTAATCGCTCAACCGACGATGCCATCTCCTCTGCCCTTCACACAGCTCTCACACATCTGGACACGAAGGACTCCTATGTTAGAATGTTGTTCATCGACTTCAGCTCGGCATTTAACACCATCATCCCCCAACAGCTCATCCTTAAACTGGACAGTCTGGGGCTGAACACCTCAATGTGTAACTGGCTGCTAGACTTCCTGACCGGGAGACCACAGACAGTACGGATCGGGAGTAACACATCTAGCACCATCACATTGAACACAGGGGCCCCACAAGGATGTGTGCTGAGCCCCCTTCTATTCACCCTGCTAACACACGACTGCACACCATCGTACAGCTCCAACCACTTCATCAAGTTTGCGGACGACACAACAGTGGTGGGTCTCATCAGCAACAACGATGAGACGGACTACAGGAACGAGGTGAGCCGCCTGGCCTTGTGGTGCGGACACAACAATCTCACTCTCAACGTGGAGAAGACAAAGGAGATTGTTGTGGACTTCAGGAAGAGGGATGCCCAACATGCCCCTCTGACCATCAACAGCACCGCAGTGGAGAGAGTAGACAGCACCAAGTTCCTGGGAGTGCACGTCTCAAAGGACCTGTCCTGGAGCAGGAACACTGCAGCACTGGCAAAGAAGGCTCACCAGCGTCTCTACTTTCTCCGCAAGCTGAAAAGGGCTGGAGCTTCAACCCCCATCATGAGCACCTTCTACAGAGGTGCCATAGAAAGTGTCCTGACCAGCTGCATCACTGTGTGGTTTGGTGCATGTACTGCATCCTGCCGCAAGAGCCTCCAGCGCATTGTGAGAGCAGCTGAGAAGATCGTGGGCACCTCCTTGCCCTCACTGCAGGACTTACACAGCAAACGCCTCACTCGGAAAGCCCACCGCATGGCAGGTGATCCCACACACCCACTACACAGCTGCTTCAGACTGCTGCCATCAGGGAGGAGACTGAGGAGTCTCCAGGCTCGAACCAGCAGACTGAGAGACAGCTCTGTTCATCAGGCAGTCAGAATGCTAAACACTCTGCCTGCTCTGCCTCCCCTCCCATTTGAACTGCCTTAACACTAAAACTTTCTCACACATTACCACACAACACAAAGATTTTAACACTGGACTCTGTGTCATCAAACGGGTTTTCACTAAACTCTCGGTCATGTGCTCATACAGTTTGCACTACTTCTCATACTTGCACTAATGTCTGTATTACATCACTGCCTATAATCATAATACTGTTTACATTCTCTGTTTACATTTATTAATACTGTTTACTTTTATTACTACTGCTTACATGTAATTACTACTGTTTACATTTATTTACACTACTTTAGAGGTGTCGTTTCTTTGCCCGAGCCCGACCCTACCCGAGCCCTACCCGACTTCGGGTCGGGCTCGGGCCATATTTTTGCGTTTGATTGGCGGGCCGCGGGTCGGGCTCGGGCTTTGATGTGGTTTTTTTTAATCATACAGCACAAACAAAACTAAATAAAAATGCACACAATATAAAATTGTTTTAATCTGCTTGTAAAGAATATAAGGCAGTAAGTTTATTGATGAGGAAATAATTAATAGAGTGAATTTAGATGGTGAAAACCGCAGCGCACTGAGCGCAGCCACTAAATTGGCAACTCAGCCAGAGAGCAGGCGCGCGGCGCGCGCCTGACAGCGTCTCCCCCGACATGCTGGACTTTTTAGTGACATTTCTCGAACCATTTTACCGTGCACAGAGAGAACTGGAGGGTGACAAATATCCCACCAACCTGGTTTGTCTCTGGAATGAGAAACTGAAGCAACACTGCCAGTCCTCACACAGACTCTCCGCAGCAGGTGTTTCTGCGCCGCAGACATGCAGAAGTGCTGGAGCGCAAAATTATTATCCACGACTTGCAGAGAGTTGCATTATTTCTGTGGCCTAACTTTAACGAGCTCAAAATTATGTCACCAGCTGACGTGCGTCAGGTGCACGCTCACGTCGTCCGCACACTGCTCTCTGCGGCGGAACAAGTTGCCGCATTCCTGACATTCCTGAAGCTTCAACAGCAAACTGCGAGCAGCGCGCTCACACCTCCTCCTCCTCCATCAAAACAAAGAAGAACAACATCAAGTTCTTTTGCTGAGTGGGAGAACGCAGTAAAAGCTTAATAAATAAACGTAGTGTTTTTTTTTTTTTTTTGTTGTTGTTGTTTTTTTTAATCGGGTAGGGTCGGGTCGGGCGGTGATTTCTAGGAAATCAGCGGGCTCCCTCGGGCTTGGGTAATTAAACTTAGGGCTCGGGTAGGGTAGGGCCGTGGATTTCCGGCCCGATGACAGCTCTAGTAGAGAGTCAAGCAGGGGAGGAGGTTGTGGGTTGTCCTGTGTTCACGCCCCCTCTAGTGGTGAACTTTCACCCCTCCCCAAGTTTAGATTTCAAAATGGCGGATAGTCACGTCTTCAGTAAGTAACTCAATGCCTAAACTTGTACTAAAATAACAGTTCTAAAATGTTGTTGCGTGTATTTAATCACACACAGCTTAAGCGGATGCTTCTGAACACTGAACACATGAAAAACCTGTGTTTAGCTGCATGGCATGCGGTGTACGGTTGTGTTTTTGTCTTTGTTTGGATCACAACGGAGTTGTAGTCCAGCTGCAGTGGCTTTAATTCACCACATCTTATTACTTAGCACATTACAAAAGTAACGTTTCATAATATATTTTATTTTAAAATATTGATTTCATCTACCCTCGTTTTTTTTGACGTTTTGGCTTAATTTTAATATGCAACCTAGAACTGAACACACATTGTTTTTTGAATTGACTATAAATGAGCACTAAACAGTGGTAAAATATTTTATTTGTTTTCCAAAGATCCGTGTTTAGAAACATTCTATAAGCTTGTATGATATATTTGTTAGGACGTGCATACAGTATATGTTTAAGCTATGTGTCAGCTAATCAAAACTGAGCACAGCTGGTAAGATTTATGAGAAGTTATATTTTTTCAATGCAAACCAAACAAATTGCAATGAATTTAACAATACTGTATCCTTTCAAATGTTTTTTTCAGAGAACTGTGATGACTCAAGCACCCATGCAGCTGGCTGGCAGGTGCAGCATCTTGAAGTGGTTGGGACTGCTTTCTCTTCTGTCCACTGCATCCATACAGACGAGGTGGTCCCGTGTGACACCGCACGACACAGAAACTTTTGTTGTTTTGAATTAACTTACTGTTAATAAAATGAATCATAAACAACTAGTTTTTGTAATCAATTTCTTTCTTTACAGACCTCTGTATTGATAAATACATTTCCAAGTCATACATCAAAGTCAAATTTAAAAGTCAACTTTATTGTCCAAACTGCAATATGTACAGAACATACACAGGATTGAAATTGCATTTCTCTCAGATGCATGCATAATTTAAACAAACATTTAATAAACATGTTTACATCAGCAATTTTTACAAAGTAATGTTTAAATTTAATATAAATTATAATTGTTTCAGGTGTGCAAATATTAAATATTGTAAAACAAAAGAAACAAAGTGCAATAATCAATTAGAGTAATCCAAATTGTACATTATTAAAAAAGTTATAGGAAGCATAAATTTTTAAACGTTAAAATTTAAAAGTTTCCTGTACTTGAATTTATGACTTATAAAAAAATCCCTTTCTGACATAGGTTATGGCCAGATGTGAACAGGTGGGTGTGTACACCTGTGTTACAGACCACCCAGGTGCCCAGTCCACACAGGGTTAGAAGAAAACATAAATAATAATTTAACACAAGCACATAGTAATTTACATAAAGGGTATCCTATTCTAAAAGAAGTTCACAGAACCAGATGCGAAGTGCCAAATGTGTGACATGTATTTCAAATTCAGCGGAAGATGATGCAGTCTCGGCCAGAGCTGCGTCATCTCTTGAGACCTCCATCCACGACAATGTTGGGTGCAGCTGAGACCTTGGTGTCTGTTTCCGGCTGGCAAGTGGACCATCCTGCGGGTGGAGCATCCTGAAGGTGGTCTCGAGTGTTTGGGACTGCTGCACGGCTCATCCCTGGATGTGGAACGCCTCATGGAGCTAAAAAACAACAACACATTTTTAATCACCTTACAAAAAAACATACTTGAGAAACATTACTGTTCTATCACTTTGTTGACCTGTCAAACAGATGACCCAGTGCAAAATAAATACTGCTGCACAGATTATTATTATTATTTTACAAATACCTTGATCCACAACATTATTTGCAACAAAAGAACGCAGGTGCTGTGCGAATTTCTGTTCCCCCGTGAGAATCTGTTCCCCCTGTGTCGGGAGCGCGCACCCTTTCTCTCAAATAATGAAAAAACAACAACAACAAAAACCCAGACATTAACTATCAAAAAATAGCAGCTAGAAATAATTTTTCTCCAGTCATATTTTTAATTTGAATGAGATTTAGCCTACCACAAAGCCTACACTTATCTTTGCAGGAAGTTTTCTTGTCCTCTATCAGCTGCTTCCAGCCTTCTATATTAGTAATAAAAATTATAAATAGGCTATATATGATGTGTTGGTGGCTGATACTTTGTATTTGTCAGACTAGATTCTGTCGGAGATAAATAAATAAAAAACCTGTACAGTAGTCTACACCCCACACTCTAGACCAGGTTTATTTATTTAGTGGAGGTTTTATATTTATTTATTTATCACCAGGAGCTGTCGATTAAAATGAGCTATAACCGTGACACGATAGTGTGGACTCGTTTCAGAACTCAGATGCGCCTCACGGTCGGATCCCGACACAGGGGGAACAGATTCTCATCTCAGGGGGGAACAGAGCATTTAAACACAACTACAACACAAACTAAACGTTGATCAGCAACAGATGAAAACGCCACGACCTTGTGGGGCCACACCGACCGAAGCAACGCTGCAGGTCGCAAACACAGCACATGAAGAAACACGTCATATACTCAAAAGATAAATTATGGAATGAAAGGTGTAAAATGGTACTCACCTCCAAACGGATTGTACCCTGATGGTGTAAGGTGTAAGGGTGGGTAAACATCAGTTTGAAGAGCTATTCTTGGAACAGCTTCACTCATCAATGCTAATGCTATGCTGCTAATTGCTAATCCAACCCCTGAACTCTGGAGGGGGAGTGACCTGGGAGTGACCTTCTCGGGGGAGTGGCTCCACTTTTATACTGAGGCAGCAGAGGCTGTGACGACATCGTGCGAAAATTAATGACTGTGCGAAACGTAAACTAATGAGAAAATCAGGGTGCAATACCACAGTTCAACCCATAGGACTAGGAATACTCGTTTTTAGACCAAATATTGCCGATTTTAACTAATACGAACAATTTCATGAAAATTAACACAGAAATACTGCTCTGAAACATTTTAAACACATTCTAGGGAGTTTATCAGCTAAAAAAAGTTAATTTTGGGATTAGTTGCTCTTTAAAGACGTGTGGCCTATGGTAACCAGCTCCACCGAATGTGATGCAGCAAGAAAACTGTGGCTGGGTCATGTCACCGCAAACCCAGTTGGCAAAGAAGAGTCAGCCCAGAAACACTATGAAAGGCTGGTTCTAGAGGATCTAGATGATGAGGATTCTCAAATCCAACGGGCAAAAGCACGCATGGATCAGGGACAACGACTCACATTAGTCTGGTATCAACTCAAACGAACAATTCCTCCAAAGAAATTTGTTAAAGCTCTGAGAGCTGTGGCAAGGGGGAGAAGAGGAGAAGTGACCTTTGCTAAAATGCCCAATGAGACCTTGATTACCCAAATTGATCAGGCAGTAAAGTCTTATGACCTAGAACAACAGTTTTGGGATGAAAAGAGAAAGCACGAGATGAAACGAAGCCCGAAACAACCAAAAGCAGCCCCTAGGGCCCCTTAACAACAACAACAATACAAAGGTCCTCAAAGACAGCCAGAACCACGGTATGAGGAACGATTCACGAGTCCCCAGTCAGAACTGCATTATGGAAACCAACAACAAAGGAGATTTCAAGCTCCAGCAGCTAACACAACACCTCAAAAAAGAGGCAATTATGTGCCCTCAGAAGAGTATGCTAAAATGACCCCTGATGAAAGAAAGGCCCTCCGTGAATCCCGACTGAAAAGGGATGGGGGGCCAGCTAAATAATGGCAGAAAGGTTGCGGGTCACCCTGGATAATACTTATTGGGACGGTGACGAAATCTATGCCAAAGTGGATGGAGAACCTTACCTAATAGACCCTGGAGCGGAGGTGTCTATGACCCGCAAAAACCTAAAAACAATAGGACACCTTACGGTTCAATTGGCAAACAGGACCGTACAAAAACCTGTAAATATCCCCAAAGTAACAGAACAAAGAATGAATAAGAGCGACTTCTCCCCGGCTGGGAAAGAGAAGTTGAAGCAAACCATTAAGTCAGCCTCTGAGGCTAGATTCAAAAATGACTGCGGAAACATAGGTCCGAAAACCATATACCTCATAGAAGGGAGAGAGTACTAGGATTGCTTGAACTAACTCACAGAAAAATAAAAACATCACGAGTAGTGACCAACAGTAATCACTGTGCACAAGCCCTGACAAAGGATTTATCCATTTGGGAAGAAAATAGATTTGAAAGTGCTAAGGGAAAAGTGGTGACTCACCATGATTTGTGGAAGAAAATAGCTGGAATCAAGCTGAATCTACAAGTTGGAGGTGGAGCGCCAAAAATCCCACACTAAAGAAGAAAACTACTGGCAGGGCAATGAAGAAGTGGATCTTATGTGCAATAGAAAAAAATTGTTTTGTCGATCGAGAGTGGGAACAAACCCCGGCGGGCCGAAGGGTCCCACAGGAGTACGTGTTAGAGGTTGTGCGTGGCGTTCATGAAGGGCTAGGTCATACGGGCGTACAACCTACACGTAAGGAGTTGGAGAATCAGGAGCTCTGGATTCCCATGATGCAAATTCGCAAGGTACTGCAGGACTGTGTGGTATGTGGTCAATATAACGCAGGACGTCGCGGGCACCTAGTGGATGAACAAGCTAACAGGTGTCACAGGTGGCACTTGTTAACAGTAAGAAAAACAAGAAGGTAACGGTGTTGCTATCAAGACAATAACACGGTTGTGTTAACAAAGA
This sequence comes from Garcialebias charrua, assembly GCA_038048925.1. Classification (NCBI taxonomy): domain Eukaryota; kingdom Metazoa; phylum Chordata; class Actinopteri; order Cyprinodontiformes; family Rivulidae; genus Garcialebias; species Garcialebias charrua. The sequence continues at coordinate 3,165 of JBBPBX010050025.1, read as the reverse complement.
AGGGAATCCAAAAAATAGAGCAACTGAAGCCAATTCCTAGCTAATTCCAAACCAGAAACCGGATTATGGCCAATGAACCAAGTACCATGCTCCCCTATCGTAGAATGGCCACTATATGCGGGGGAGTTATCTTAAAAACGAACAACCTCAGAGCTTTGGGCAGGTAGGGCTCTGAAGACCTTGGAGTACGCCAAGAGAAGATATCTGTCAGTAGAATGAAAAAGATCAAGTGGAACAAGCTGCAAAACAGCTGTGAAGTCAACATGGAACCTACTGGCCTACCCATTTGGTGGGAAGGACCAGGAAAAGTTAAACCCCTCTAACCTGAGGTGAAGAAAAAAAGACCAAGCCCCTCAAAACTTGAGGTAAAGAAAAAAGACTAAAGCCCCTCAAACCTGAGGTGAAGAAAAAAATAAAATGAAACTGTGAGCCCCTCAAACTTGAGGCGAAGAAACAAAAAGAGATGAAAAAATAAGCCCCTCAGAGCTGAGGTGAAAAGAAAAGATGTACGGGAGTACAACTGAAGCCAGTAAAGGTGGATGCCTTTATTTGTGGGAAAAGTAGGACCACAGTTTTACCAAGAGTAATGATCTTCACACAATGGGAATTGAGTTAAAGAGGCCCAGAAGATTGTACCTGTAAGTGGGAGGGGACTGTGGTGAAGTACTGTGTAAATTGCCAAACGAGGCACAAAGGGTAGACACGCCCATAAGACCTGACTCCATCCAGTGGATTAAAGTCTCGGTACGGATGGTCGTGACACCATACAGAGGAGTGTACTCGGTGGGCGCTACGATACAGCTGATCAAAGACAATAAAGAAGACACAGAAAAGTCCCAACCCAGTAAAACAGAGAAAAAGCGAAGTGTACTCAACGCTTGGGCCAGCAAGACATTTCTGAGGAAATGGAAGCACACGAACAAGGAAATGGACAACTAAAAACTGAACGACGGGGCGCTAGAATCATCAAAGGATCTCATCATCACAGAAAGAAAGGTAGAGAATTATTAAATCAAATCGTGAGGTGTCCAAATTATATCTGGAAAGGGAGAGATAATATAAAATCTGCAAAAATCATCGAAACATGCTGGTCCTGGGACAGAGACCCGCTTTACAATGACTCAGAGGATGAGGCACCCACTTATGTGTGGAATTTGCTGATTCAACGATCCAGGAGAGGACCGTATCAACCAGCTCTAATTGTACGGAAAGAACTGGTAAAGTTAGACCATCCCAAAAAAGACTACACCTTGAACTTTAACAGAAATAAAAATTACTACGGCTCATGTACAATGTTCTACAGGAGCAAAGACCTAACTAAAGGGTCTCTTAGAGGTATCACTGACTACGCAGTAACAAAAGACTCATGGAGAATGCCATACAACCCCAGCCCAATGGGGACACCATGGATCTTCAATGTTGTCTATTTAAAAGTACTTGGAATGCAATTCAAAATCAGATGGGGCCATAATTACAGAGAGTCACATCAAACACATTTCTGCGAGATCTCCATAGGGGAGTTGGAGGTTTGGACAACAAGCCGAGCCATGAAAATAAGCATCTACAACCGGGAAACTAACCCAAACAAAATAGTGGTTGAAAACACTGAGCTACCCCTACGAATGCTGTGTGATCGAGTCTGCACGCCATCAACGATTGGGAAGAGTACCCAGTACGAATGGCTTACAGGACGACTGTATCGTACAGAGGACACCCACTTGTCAGTACGGTAACAGCGTTGGAAGAATGGGGTGAACACTATGTGCAATATGGAAGAAAATCCAGGGAAATGTTCAGACAGAGACTGTGGGAGGCGGAGGAACAGCGCCGAAGAGGTGAGGACCCATCTGACGAACCTTTTTGTGGGCTGCAAGGCCCCCAGCTTGAACCTGCATGTTGGGGGGTCTACCAATGGAAGTGGGTGTGGAGAGGGTTGAGACCAGAATTGCCACACCCATCTCCTCTCTGCGTGGAACTGTACAAAGGACGTGTGAAAGGAAAAGAGGGCCAGGTCCCAGTGAGAGTCAAATGCGACCACATTGGCAACCTGGAACGCCCACAGATGGTTGACCACCTCACACCATGTAGCATGCAGAACCCCATAGAAGAGCAGTGATAGAGAAAGACATAATAGACTCAAGACCGATCGCCAAAAATACCAGAAAGTCTCATTTGGATGAACCATCAAGAAGAATATCACCCTAAGCCTTGTCCTCCAACCTCACCATGGATATTTAATGTGGTCTACCTGACGATAAAAGGAATGAATCAAATTGAGATGGGGACCCAAACCCCAACAGAAATGGCCACTGGAAGGACCCCAGCCTGAACCTAACAATGGTTGGTGATTCGGTGGAAGTGGGTGTGGTAAAGATTGCAACCTGGATGGCCACACCCCTCTCCACTATATCTGGAGCTCCTCAAAGATCGAGTGACCACAACTCACAGGCCCTCGAAGAGGGAGCCCAGAGCTAAAAGAAGCAAGGTCTTGGAAAAGAAACTCTCTCAACAATGACTCACCTGGAAAGTAGACTAAGTCGAGATGATTCAAACAGCGATGCAGATCCACACATCAATGAAGAAGATCCACACATCTATGAAGATGTACCACAAATCTATGAAGATATGGCGACCCCTGACCGACCTAAGGACTGTTTAAGGATTATGAGAATGGATAAAGCAACTTGTCTACGAACCCTGCTGCGGGGATTCGTAGTGTTAATAGGCTTAGTTATGTTGTTGGTTATTTTGTATCAAGCCGGAATCAGACCATGGAGCCTAACGCATGTAAAAGTCTCCCATGGGAGATCCAAATATGCAAACATGACCTGCTGGGACACCACGCAAAGAGACATCTTCGTACCATGGGACAGAAATGAAACTGTTGAAAATCTTACCAAGACCTGGGAAAGAGTAAGACTAGCAGGCTATCCAGCTTGGATGGACCAGCTGAGAAACACCCCTGAATGGGTGTCAGCAGTAGAGGCTGAGAACCTAACGGGGCCTGACAAACCCCACTTCAAGGTAATCAATCTACTGATTTTGCCTGAAGGAATTGTGACCTGGATAATGCTCCTGCATCACAACATAAAAAGGACAACGAGATGTAACTGGATTCATCTGGACAAAGAAACCCCTGAATGGCACTGTGATTGGGGCTGTAGA
>JBBPBX010050024.1:0-16075 GCA_038048925.1 Garcialebias charrua | reverse complement strand
CCTCCACGTCGCCCGTTGCAGCTCCACAGCCCTCCACGTTGCCCGCTGCAGCTCCACAGCCCTCCATGTTGCCCGCTGCAGCTCCACAGCCCTCCACGTTGCCCGTTACAGCTCCACAGCCCTCCATGTTGCCCGCTGCAGCTCCACAGCCCTCCACGTTGCCCGTTGCAGCTCCACAGCCCTCTACGTTGCCCGTTGCAACTCCACAGCCCTCCACGTTGCCCGCTGCAGCTCCACAGCCCTCCATGTCGCCTGCTGCAACTCCACAGCCCTCCACGTCGCCCGCTGCAGCTCCATAGCCCTCCACGTTGCCCGCTGCAGCTCCACAGCCCTCCACGTTGTCTGCTGCAGCTCCACAGCCCTCCACGTTGCCCGCTGCAGCTCCATAGCCCTCCACGTCTCCCGTTGTAGCTCCACAGCCACCCACGTCTCCCGCTACAGCTCCATAGCCACAAATGTCACCCGCTGTAGCTCCATAGCCCGCCATGCCTGCATCATCTGCTGCAAATCTGGCCCCATCGCGAGGTATTGAAGGATCACTTGGCTTTTTGCCCTTGACATTGCCACTTGTCGGACAACCTACCGCCCACCTGAGCTATGGAACAGCTCTGGCTTCCAAAACCTTCATTTACAAACTGTACTGCATATGTGGTGCTAGCATCCATGGTTATAGGTGAAAATGATTGTCATCAGGGTTTGGAGTACAGTCAAATCTTTATTGCATCTGGTAGCTAGATGCTTCTTTCTATGTTTGGAACAGTGTCACTCAATAATATGATTTCCTACAGCATTTTTTAACCTTTGTCCAAATTGTACATATATGCAAGAGTGACTTTGATCTATGACATGCTGGAAGACTGCAGAATTTTAACCTAAGTCAACAACCCTGAGGCTTTGTGAATTACCAACATAATTGTTTATTGTTCCGTTTTCCACTTGTCCAATGTATACAAAGGTACACACTGGTGATGCTGCTCAATCTGCATAGACAAGCTAAAAGCAAAAATCAGATGCATTGCTGTGCCTTTAAATGTGGCTCAGTCAGTCTGTTTAACAGACACATGTGGCCCCAGTGGCCTAATGGATAAGGCACTGGCCTCCTAAGCCAGGGATTGTGGGTTCAAGTCCCATCTGGGGTGTATAGCAGAGTGGCGCAGCGGAAGCGTGCTGGGCCCATAACCCAGAGGTCGATGGATCGAAACCATCCTCTGCTATACCATTGTTTTCATTGGAAATGTCACACATGGATATTTACTTTACGTTACCAGGACTTCTCTGATGTTTTTTAATGTGTACATTTAAGACAAGGATTAAAAACTGAATTGTTAAAAAAAAAAAAAAGGAAGTTCCTTAATTTGTAATGTATGGAACATTGTCACTCAATAATATGATTTCCTACAGCATTTTTTAACCTTTGTCCAAATTGTACATATTAACTTACCGGTATATGCAAGACTGACTCTGATCCATGGCATGCTGGAAGACTGTAGAATTTTGACCTAAGTCAACAACTCTGAGGCTTTGTGAATTACCAACAAAATTGTTTATTGTTTTGTTTTCCACTTGGCTAATGTAGACCAAGGTACACACTGGTGATGCTGCTTGATCTGTATAGACAAGCTAAAAGCAAAAGAACAGTTGTATTGTTGTGCCTTTAAACTTGGCTCAGTAATTTTTTTAAACAGACACATGTGGCCTAATGGATAAGGCACTGGCCTCCTAAGACAGGGATTGTGGGTTCAAGTCCCATCTGGGGTGTATAGCAGAGTGGCGCAGCGGAAGCGTGCTGGGCCCATAACCCAGAGGTCGATGGATCGAAACCATCCTCTGCTAAATCATTGTTTGCACTGGCAATGTCACACATGGATCTTTACTTTAAGTTACCAAGACTTCTCTGACATTAGTCACAAACCTCAACATGCTTGTCACCTCCAATTACAAATATTTTACACTTTATATCACTCCATTTCTATAGCCTAACATCTGTTCATGAAAACAGGATACATTTAAAACTCATCCCAATTACAGTTCACACTATTGTTAAGATAAAGCCACCAGCCAAACACACATTGGATAATTCTGCCCAGCTGCATCATCCACCATTACATGAAGACAAATTTTCCTTCTTCTCTTTTATTGGCCTTTTTTTATACAAATTCTCAGTCAATTTAGCCATGATAGAAACTTTTTCCAATACCCAATGTTGTAAAAGTCATTACGGAATCTTTTCCTATTCTAAATGTCAATATTGTCCATTAGAAAGCTTGCTAAAACCTTCATTTCAAAACTGTACTGCATATGTGGTGCTAGCATCCATGGTTATAGGTGAAAATGATTGTCATCAGGGTTTGGAGTACAGTCAAATCTTTATTGCATCTGGTAGCTAGATGCTCCTTTCTATGTTTGGAACAGTGTCACTCAATAATATGATTTCCTACAGCATTTTTTAACCTTTGTCCAAATTGTACATATATGCAAGAGTGACTTTGATCTATGACATGCTGGAAGACTGCAGAATTTTAACCTAAGTCAACAACCCTGAGGCTTTGTGAATTACCAACATAATTGTTTATTGTTCCGTTTTCCACTTGTCCAATGTATACAAAGGTACACACTGGTGATGCTGCTCAATCTGCATAGACAAGCTAAAAGCAAAGATCAGATGCATTGCTGTGCCTTTAAATGTGGCTCAGTCAGTCTGTTTAAAGAGCGACTAAACCCAAATTTATGTTTTTTTAGCTGATAAACTCCCTAGAATGTGTTTAAAATGTTTCTGAGCACTATTCCTGTGTTAATTTCCATGTATTTGTGCGTATTTGTTTAAATCGGCAATATTTGGTCCAAAAACGTGTTTATGGTAGCTCTATGGGTTGAACAGAAGATACTGCACGCTGATTTTCTTGTTGGTCTAGACCAGGGGTCACCAACGTGGTGCCCGCGGGCACCCTGGTGCCCCCAAGGACCATTTGAGGTGCCCCCGGACCTGTTCTAAAAATAGCACAACTCACTACTAAGCTGCATTTAAAATTTCATTTTATTCAGTTGTTATTCTTTTTTTGTATTTATATATATTTTAAAATGTCTATCTTAAAAACATGTTCTTAAAAATAGGTTTGTTATACCTTTTTTTTTCAATTTACGCTTTATATTTCCGAAGAGTTTATCAAACTGGTGCCCTTTGTATGACTCCATATCCACGAAGTAGCTCTCAGTTTCGAAAAGGTTGGTGACCCCTGGTCTAGACAGTACACTCTGACATGTCTAGTACACCCTGACGTCACATGCACTGCTGCCTGAATATAAAGTGGAGCCACTCCCCCGAGAAGGTCACTCCCCCTCCAGAGTTCAGGGGTTGGATTAGCGATTAGCAACATAGCATTAGCATTGATGAGTGAAGCTGTTCCAAGAATAGCTCTTCAAACTGATGTTCACCCACCCTTACACCATCAGGGTACAATCTGTTTGGAGGTGAGTACCATTTTACACCTTTCATTCCATAATTTATCTTTTGAGTATATGACGTGTTTCTTCATGTGCTGTGTTTGCGACCTGCAGCTTTGCTTCGGTGTGGCCCCACAAGGTCGTGGCGTTTTCATCTGTTGCTGATCAACGTGTTGTAGTTGTGTTTAAATGCTCTGTTCCCCCCTGAGAATCTGTTCCCCCTGTGTCGGGATCCGACCGTGAGGCGCATCTGAGTTCTGAAACGAGTCCACACTATCGTGTCACAGTTATAGCTCATTTTAATCGACAGCTCCTGGTGATAAATAAATAAATATAAAACCTCCACTAAATAAATAAACCTGGTCTAGAGTGTGGGGTGTAGACTACTGTACAGGTTTTTTATTTATTTATCTCCGACAGAATCTAGTCTGACAAATACAAAGTATCAGCCACCAACACATCATATATAGCCTATTTATAATTTTTATTACTAATATAGAAGGCTGGAAGCAGCTGTGCGGAGGCAGGTGTGCGGACGTGCAATGAGCTGCTGCTGAAAGAAACTCTAAACCGGTGCGTGAGTACTATGATAAATCTTCGGTAAGTCCTTATTTATTTAAATTCATACTATACATCTTTATGTAAGTTCATTTAAGAGTTTACTAAAAATTTAACAACTGATTTTTTTTTCTCTGATAATTACTGCAAACAAACTGGAGGGTGAGACTCTGAGGGGACTCGAATCGTTTGTTGACGAGTGTTTTGAGCGCTTAGTTATGAGCAACGCTGCTACATCTGACGGTGCTAGCGATTTAGCTACCGAAAATGCTAACGTCCCTACTGCGAAGCGCCTTCGGCCTGGTAGCTCAGATAGTTCGGGTAGCACTTCAGAACCAAGTTCTGACGGTTTCACGGCTATTCTGGAGGCAATACATCAGAAGCTGTCTACCTTTGACGCCCGCTTGGCTTTAGTGGAGGTGTTGCACCGCGAGTTTTCGAGCTTGAGGGACTCGTTAGAGTATAGCCAGCAACAGTTAGCATCTCTTGCTAAGGAGAACTTGGAACTAAAGGGAACAGTTAATCAACTCACCAATCAGATGTCGCAGATATCCGGTGAGAATAAAAAATTGAAAGAATCCATTTTAGACATCCAATCAAGAAGCATGCGTGAAAACCTAGTCTTCTCTGGAATTGAGGAACGAGCCGAGGAGGATCCTGAGGCCTCGGTTCGTAGCTTCATGCAGGCCCAGCTGAAGCTGTCGTGTGACGTGGTTAAAACCATCACTTTTGAGCGAGTTCACCGCCTCGGGGCTCGGCGACCTGGGAACACTAGGCCGCGGCCTATTATCGCTAAATTCACTTATTTTAAACAAAAAGAACAAGTTAAAAGCCGAGGTAGAGAATTACGTGACACACACTTCAGTATGAACGACCAATTTCCAGCTGAGATCTTGACTAGGAGGCGTGCACTGTTCCCGATAAGGAAAAAAAATATAAACGAAGGTAATAGAGCTACAATTTCAGTGGATAAACTTTACATCAACGGTCAGATGTTCAGGGATCCAGAAGTTACTCCTTGGCTTTATTAGTCAAAATCAGCAAGGTAAGAATTATTATTATTATTAACTATTATTATTTATTTTTATTTTTTGTCTTTGGTTGCTAATATTGATCAATATTATTAAATATAGTATTTATTAATATTACTTACCAGATATATGTAATTTTTTCAGCACAGCTCGGTTGGTGGGTTACACAGATCGTGGTGGTACACGAGGTGGAATGACACTTTATGTGGTAAGAGGGTTCTTTTGTTGTGTTTTCTTATTATGTTTGGATGTTTACTATTTCTCTTCGTTTTGTTGTTTCTATTTTTCTAACTTAACAATTGTCAGCACACAAGCACAAGGGTTCACGTACATAATTGTATATCCATACAAATACTTCATAAATGAAAAATTCCCTGATTCATTTTCAAAAACAGTACTTATTTAAAATATAAATCATAAATAAATTATCCTTAAGGAATATGTTTTTGTCTGGATCTATTGTTATCTTTTATATTTGTGATAGTGGGTGTGGTATAGATTTATTATCATTAGCACAAGTATGGGTTCTTTAGGGTTTGTCACATGGAACATTAATGGAGCCGGTAGCCAACATAAAAAATATAGGATTTTTAACCAGATTAAAAGATTAAAGGCAGATGTTGTATTACTCCAAGAAATTCATAAATTGGCCTCAACTGTAGATGAGCTAAAATCTTCAGAGTTTCCTAATGTATTCTCAGCCTGTTATAATTCTAGACAAAGAGGGGTAGCAATTTTAATACATAAAAATGTTAACTTCACAGTATTAGATCAGGTTATAGACCCACACGGTAGATATATAATATTAAAGTTATCAATATTTAGACAAAATTATTGTATAGTTAGCATATATGGGCCAAATGTAGACGACGCTTCTTTTTTTCATGACTTTTTTTCCACTCTATCAAAGCACATGGATTCCTCACTGGTAATGGGAGGTGATCTCAACTTTGGTTTCAATGACAAAATAGACAGACTGAATACAGTGGGAACTCAACGCAGTTGGCAATCTATAAATATAGTTAAACAGTATATGAATGATTATGGACTCTGCGATGCATGGCGTTCTTTTCACCCTGATAGCAAAGAATATTCTTTCTTTTCACATGTGCATCACTCATATTCTCGTATAGATTATTTCATAGTAAGCAATTCATTGCTGACCAACATTTCAGACACTAAGATACACACTATTGCTGTCAGCGATCATGCACCAGTTACTCTATATTTAGATTATAAAAAAGAAACTAGAAAAAATATAAATTGGAGATTCAATACATCACTGCTTCAAGAAGAAGAATTTTTGCAATATTTTAAAATAGAATGGGCATCATATTTAGAGTTGAATGATTTGCCAGGAACATCAGCATGTACACTTTGGGAGGCTGGGAAAACAGTTATGAGAGGTAAAATAATATCCTATTCAACAAATAAAAAGAAAAAAGAAAATAAACGTATTGAGGAATTAGAGAAATCCATTAAACTATTAGAAGGTCTACAAGAAGAGGAAACACAGCAAAAACTACGCAAAGTAAAATTAGAACTAAATGAAATTATTGATAAGAAAAATAAATTCTTGATACAAAGACTTAGATTAGATAATTTTGAATACGGTAATAAATCAGGGAGCTTTTTAGCTAATCAACTTAAATTAAACAAAGAAAAAACATATATATATGGTATTAAAGATAAAGATGGAAATATAATTCATGATGAGGGAAAAGTAAACAATGTTTTTAAAGATTTCTATAAAACTCTATACACTCCACAAATAAATCCATCTAATGAGGATATTAATGAATTCTTAGAGAAAGTAACACTCCCAAAACTAGATATTAGTCAATCATCAAAACTAGACTCACCATTAACTTCAGATGAGCTCCATGAAGCAATTAAAAGCATGCCTAATAAGAAATCGCCAGGTCCTGATGGATATCCAGTAGAATACTATAAAAAGTTCTGGGATATACTGGAACCGATATTTTATAGAGTGCTACTTGAGTCAGAAGAAAATGGCAGGCTACCAACACATATGAATTCAGCCAACATTAGTCTCTTATTAAAGCCAGGCAAAGACCCAGTATTACCTACGAGTTATCGTCCAATCTCTCTTATTAATGTTGATGTTAAAATAATTTGTAAAGTCTTATCTAAAAGACTAGAGAAGATAACTCCTGTTATTATACATCCAGACCAAACCGGATTCATAAAAGGAAGACACTCAGACACAAATACACGAAGATTATATAATGTAATAGAGTATTCGTATTTTAAAAATATTGAAACAGCTATTTTTTCTTTAGATGCTGAAAAAGCATTCGATAGAGTAAATTGGAATTTCTTATTTGCTACCTTAAATAAATTTGGATTTGGGGATTACTTCATTAACTGGTTAAAAATATTATATAGTTCACCAACAGCGTGTGTCAGGACAAATAATCAATTATCTTCAAGCTTCTGTTTACAGAGGGGCACCAGGCAAGGTTGTCCACTTTCACCAGCATTATTTGCTATTTTTATTGAACCGTTAGCAGCAGCAATAAGGCAAAGTGTTGATATTAAAGGCATAAAGGGTAGAAACATAGAACATAAAATGAGTCTTTATGCTGACGATGTTTTGCTTTTTCTTGAGAACTCAGGAAACTCAATATCCAATGTTATCAAGTTAATAAACTCATTTTCAAAAGTTTCTGATTATTCTATAAACTGGACAAAATCTACAGTGCTTCCGATAAATTGTGTGTTTAATAATTCTCTTAATGAAAGACTACAATCAGGTAATATTAAATATTTAGGTGTTAATATCTCTCCTAAATTGGAGGATTTAATAAAATTAAATCATATCCCACTATTAAAGAAAATTGAAGACGATCTTACTAGATGGAGATCTCTACCCATATCACTTATGGGAAGAGTTGCCTCAGTAAAAATGATGGTGCTGCCGAGAATAAATTATTTATTCTCAATGATTCCAAATAAACCTTCAAATGAATGGTTTAAGTCCCTGGACTCTTCTATATCTAAATTCCTTTGGAACAATAAAACTCCGCGTATTAGTTTAAAAACATTACAAAAATCTAAAGATACCGGAGGATTAGAACTTCCAAACTTTTATTACTACTATTTAGCAAACAGGTTACAATATATATCAAAGTGGTTAAAACCGAATGCACTAGATGAAACTTGGATAGATATAGAACAAACTTTATGTAATAATATTAGGATTTCAGATCTACCATTTATCAGTACAGATTTAAAAAGACATGTCTGCTTTAAGAGCATCAATATTAGCTCATCTCTGACAGCATGGTGGGAGTATCTGAAAATGACAAAGTCTTCACTACTCCCATGTAGACATACACCTCTCTGGAACAATCCTGACATTCAACAAGAAAATAATATGTTAAATTTCCCAGGTTGGAGAATGAAAGGTATTGAATGTCTGGAACACATATTTGAGGGTATAGACTTTATTCCATTTAATAAATTAATAATACAATATGACATTGATAATAAATATTTCCTACAATACCAACAAATTAAGTCAATTGTAAAAAAGAAATTTAAGCTTAATAAAACATTGTTGGAAACACCAACATGTGTGTTAGAGTTTATTAATTTTCAACCACCCAAATTATTATCTAAAATATACAAAAAATTGTCTAGGATCGATGACTCGATAGCACTACCTGTTGAAAAATGGGAGTCAGATTTATCAATCAACTTTGAACAAAAAATTTGGTCTCAAGTATGTTCAAATACTTTTAAATTGACTAGAATCTCCAATTTACAATTAATACAATATAAGGTTCTCTATAGAGTACATTATACAGGGGAGCGAATGTTTAAGATGGGCTTTATACCATCTAACAAGTGCTCACAGTGCATAAGTAATACACCTGATGATTATATTCACGCGCTCTGGTTCTGTCCACCCGTTCAGAGGTTCTGGGTACAGGTATGTGAAGACTTGTCTAAATGTTTGAAAATTAATATCCCACTCTCTCCATCTGTTTGCTTATTGGGTATCTTTGAAGATGTTATACTAGAAAAAAATACATCCTATATGCTTTTCACTGCCTTATGCATCGCAAAGAAAACCATACTCGTAAATTGGAAAAATAAAAATAATCTTAGCATTAATCAGTATAAAAATCTTCTGTTAGATCATATTAGTCTTGAAACAGCATCTGCCGACACATTGGATCAACCTATTTGGCATTCTTTGATCGGCTCCGTTACGTAGTGAGGGTGGGGGGTCTGGGATGTGGCCTTGTGGGGCATTGGGACTGGAGGGGGGGGAGGTTGGGGTTTGGGGCGCCGGGGGGTTAGGGCTGCTTGGGCGGGGAGGACCTTGTCTTCGACCTGGGGAGGACCGGGGGGGTTCTGGGGGATATCTACTGGGGGCGGCATGCGGGCCCTCGGGTGGTCGGTGGCGGCGGTCATGGGTCGCCGGTCGGTGACCCGGCTGTGCTGGGGTGGTTTCGGGGTGGGTGCCGGGGGCTTGGGACTCTGGGGGCGTGTCGTCCCCGGGCTTGGGCCTGGTGGGGGTCGGGGGTCTTGGGCTCTGGCGGGCGGGTCGCCGGGCTATGGGCTGGCTGGCGCTCTGGTGCCCGGCTCTGGCCGGGGGCTCTCGGCTCGCTGGTGGGTTGGGGTTCATATGCTGGGGGGTGGGTGTCTGGGGGCGTGACTGGTGGCCAATGGGAGGGGGCGGGCAAACCCAGCCTGGGTGTCTAATGTGTTATGTGTTCTGAAAGTTGTTAATATGAAGGGTGGGTATAGTATTTCTTCTGGGGTGGGGATTAGGTGGATGTCCTGGATGATGGTCTTGGACTATACTTGGCCGGTGTGCGGGCCCCGGTTGGGGCCTGTTCTTGGTGCTTCCTGGCTCTGTCGACGGTTGGGCGGGCGCTCTTGGCCGTGTCGTCCATGTGGGATTTTGTGTCCTCTTGGACGGCGGGCTGACTGCGGTTCGCAGGGGTCGTGGCGGCCCTGGCGGGTGTGGGCTGTTGGTTCTGCTGTTGGCGGCCCTCGGGGCCGTGTCCCTCTCTGGTCTTGGCTCAATGTCCTGGCGGTCGGAGAGGTGTTTCCTTTACCTCGCTCCTTGGGTGGACCTTGGCGAGCTGGGGGGTAAGCAGGGTCAGCGGGGGAGCTGACTCGCTGTGGGAGCACTGTTCCTGCAGTTATTTTTCTCCCCATCCCTCAACACGCACCTCCGCCCTCTTCATCTTAAATTAATACATGTAGGGAATTTGGGTCTCGGGTGTGCTGCAATGGTTTTACATCTCTGTTGTTAAGAGCACCTGGGACTCAATTTTATATACACTTTAGACATTCATTCATAAACATCTTCATAAAAGTCACATATAGGGAATGGAGTGAGCACTATGGCTATGGGTGGCGGGATGACATCAATCTCGCCCCCATGCCTATGCTCACTCAACATTATGCATCTAGACAATTAGGGCCTGGGTTAGAGTTGGAGTGGAGGGGAAACTGGTATAATGCTAGCCTTTGCTCCTTCTCTTTCCCTTTTAAATACACTTTACAACAACACTCACCAACAGTACATTTGGGGACGGGGGTGTGTGTGTCGGGGTCTTGATTTGTTAATTTCAATTTTATTTATTTATGTATTTATTTATATATTATTTATTTATTTTTCTCTTACCCCCCTGGTTGCCTTGCGGACATTCTGGGGGTGGGCCGTCAGGGGTTGTGCTGGGGTGTGGGGGGGTTCGGGGCCTGCGGGTTCGCCGTGGGCGGGGCTGGCAGTGCGCTCCCTCTGGGGCTGCTTGGGCTCGGGTGTCCTGTCCTGTCCTGTCGGCAGGGCGCGGGGTGTGCCGGATCTTGGACGTCTGCTGCTCTCCACCCCAGAATGAATGGGTCTACCTCCTGGGTTTGGATGTGGGCTGCCCCATGTAGGGAGCAGGTACATGTCTTGGACCTAGGGGGTATAGAGTGTGCATCGGGATTATGAATGGAGCGTGTCGTTATTGTTTGTCTTTCTGTGACTGAGGGTGAGGATGAGGGTGGGTCTGAATGAGTGTGTCTGTGTATGAATGTTTAAGTGTCAGGCTGGGACTTGGACTGCCCCCTCTCTGATACTTCTGAGGCTACCCAGTGTCGCGCTCCTGCCACGTGGCCCCCTGGTGGGTGTTCCTCTGCCTACGGGCGTGCTTGGGGCCCTCACTATCTGGGGCTGGGCGCTTGGGCGTTTGTCAGCTCGGCCTGGTGGCTGCCTGGTGGGGCTCGGGTCCTCTGGTCCTGTCAGGTCTGGACCTGAGGGATGGGCGTCCCCGGTGCCCGAGCCTCGGTGACCGGCCCTGGGGCTACGTCGGTGCAGCGGGCTCCGGCGGGGGCCTGTGTATTGTCGCTGTTGACCCCGGGGGGTCATTGTGTGTGGTCCCTGGTGGGGTTCGTCCGGTTCTTCCACTTGGTCGGATCTGGGGAGTGGACGAGTGGCTCGTCCTGTTCGGGTGGTCCTGGGGACTCTGGGCTCGGGGTCCTTCCTGGGGTCTTGGGCTTTGATCGCCCCTTCGTCTGTCTCGGGCTTTGGGGGGACGGGTCTCTGATGCTTCACAGTCGCTACTAAATGTTCTATTGGAGGAACCTTATTCACTTATGCATGCTCACAACCACACACAAATGGATGCAGGGATGTATAGTAGATGTATGTAGATGGGTATATAAATGAATATAAATATATATGTATGTATATTGTATATATATTTGTAGGTATGGGTATGTGTATTTATAGAAATCTATTGCAAGGTCATGAATATTATCAGTCTTTATGCTTGTATGTTTCGTTGTTGTGTTCTGTCATGTGCTTTGCAGGATTGTGGACGGAGGTTTGGTGTGTTTGCCTTGTGCTCTTTCTGTGGACAATTGTTGTTTTGTTGTCTCACTTTCTCTTTTCTTTCTTTCTCTCTATTAAAAAAAAAATACATATTGGAGTGAGAGGATGGCTATAAGGTGTGAAGGGAGGCCATCTATAAATGGAAAAAAAAAAAAAAAAGGATTAAAAACTGAATTGTTAAAAAAAAAAAAAAAAGGAAGTTCCTTAATTTGTAATGTATGGAACATTGTCACTCAATAATATGATTTCCTACAGCATTTTTTAACCTTTGTCCAAATTGTACATATTAACTTACCGGTATATGCAAGACTGACTCTGATCCATGGCATGCTGGAAGACTGTAGAATTTTGACCTAAGTCAACAACTCTGAGGCTTTGTGAATTACCAACAAAATTGTTTATTGTTCCGTTTTCCACTTGTCCAATGTATACAAAGGTACACACTGGTGATGCTGCTCAATCTGCATAGACAAGCTAAAAGCAAAGATCAGATGCATTGCTGTGCCTTTAAATGTGGCTCAGTCAGTCTGTTTAATAGACACATGTGGCCCCAGTGGCCTAATGGATAAGGCACTGGCCTCCTAAGCCAGGGATTGTGGGTTCAAGTCCCATCTGGGGTGCTTAGCAGAGTGGCGCAGCGGAAGCGTGCTGGGCCCATAACCCAGAGGTCGATGGATCGAAACCATCCTCCACTATACCATTGTTTTTGTTGAGAATTTCTTTTTTTGATTAGTTATTCAGGATATTATAATTTAATATCAGTAACTATATTTTGTTGCTGTTCACCAGATGTTGAGAATTTGTTTGGGATTTGTTATTCAGGATATTATAATTTAATATCAGTAACTATATTGATGTTGAGAATTTGTTGCTGACTTGTTATTTAGGATATTATAATTTAATATCAGTAACTATATATTTGTTGCTGTTCGCTACATTGATTTGGTTGACGTTTGTAGTTGGTATCAGGCTGAAAGCGGACTACGTATCCCATGATGCTTTGTAACGGTTGAGCGGTAGCTAACTGCTGAGTCCGCCTCCTCTGCTTTCTGCTTGGTTTGTTGTTGTTGCCATAGCAACAACGTTTTCAGTTTTTCTGAGGATTCTGTTCGACCCTCAGCTATGTATCTGTACGTATGATTCGTTCATCACCTTTATTTCACTAAAGTTTCATCTGAATATTCCGCCTGACTTTTTTTTTCGTCATTCGAAGTCAGTCAAAGAAAATATTCAACATTTTCCATTGGAAATGTCACACATGGATCTTTACTTTACGTTACCAGGACTTCTCTGATGTTTTTTAATGTGTACATTTAAGACAAGGATTAAAAACTGAATTGTTAAAAAAAAAAAAAAAAAAAAGGAAGTTCCTTAATTTGTAATATATGGAACATTGTCACTCAATAATATGATTTCCTACAGCATTTTTTAACCTTTGTCCAAATTGTACATATTAACTTACCGGTATATGCAAGACTGACTCTGATCCATGACATGCTGGAAGACTGTAGAATTTTGACCTAAGTCAACAACTCTGAGGCTTTGTGAATTACCAACAAAATTGTTTATTGTTTTGTTTTCCACTTGGCTAATGTAGACCAAGGTACACACTGGTGATGCTGCTTGATCTGCATAGACAAGCTAAAAGCAAAAGAACAGTTGTATTGTTGTGCCTTTAAACTTGGCTCAGTAATTTTTTTAAACAGACACATGTGGCCTAATGGATAAGGCACTGGCCTCCTAAGACAGGGATTGTGGGTTCAAGTCCCATCTGGGGTGTATAGCAGAGTGGCGCAGCGGAAGCGTGCTGGGCCCATAACCCAGAGGTCGATGGATCGAAACCATCCTCTGCTAAATCATTGTTTGCACTGGCAATGTCACACATGGATCTTTACTTTAAGTTACCAAGACTTCTCTGACATTAGTCACAAACCTCAACATGCTTGTCACCTCCAATTACAAATATTTTACACTTTATATCACTCCATTTCTATAGCCTAACATCTGTTCATGAAAACAGGATACATTTAAAACTCATCCCAATTACAGTTCACACTATTGTTAAGATAAAGCCACCAGCCAAACACACATTGGATAATTCTGCCCAGCTGCATCATCCACCATTACATGAAGACAAATTTTCCTTCTTCTCTTTTAATGGCCTTTTTTTATACAAATTCTCAGTCAATTTAGCCATGATAGAAACTTTTTCCAATACCCAATGTTGTAAAAGTCATTACGGAATCTTTTCCTATTCTAAATGTCAATATTGTCCATTAGAAAGCTTGCTAAAACCTTCATTTCAAAACTGTACTGCATATGTGGTGCTAGCATCCATGGTTATAGGTGAAAATGATTGTCATCAGGGTTTGGAGTACAGTCAAATCTTTATTGCATCTGGTAGCTAGATGCTCCTTTCTATGTTTGGAACAGTGTCACTCAATAATATGATTTCCTACAGCATTTTTTAACCTTTGTCCAAATTGTACATATATGCAAGAGTGACTTTGATCTATGACATGCTGGAAGACTGCAGAATTTTAACCTAAGTCAACAACCCTGAGGCTTTGTGAATTACCAACATAATTGTTTATTGTTCCGTTTTCCACTTGTCCAATGTATACAAAGGTACACACTGGTGATGCTGCTCAATCTGCATAGACAAGCTAAAAGCAAAGATCAGATGCATTGCTGTGCCTTTAAATGTGGCTCAGTCAGTCTGTTTAACAGACACATGTGGCCCCAGTGGCCTAATGGATAAGGCACTGGCCTCCTAAGCCAGGGATTGTGGGTTCAAGTCCCATCTGGGGTGCTTAGCAGAGTGGCGCAGCGGAAGCGTGCTGGGCCCATAACCCAGAGGTCGATGGATCGAAACCATCCTCTGCTATACCATTGTTTTCATTGGAAATGTCACACATGGATCTTTACGTTACCAGGACTTCTCTGATGTTTTTTAATGTGTACATTTAAGACAAGGATTAAAAACTGAATTGTTAAAAAAAAAAAAAAAAAGAAGTTCCTTAATTTGTAATGTATGGAACATTGTCACTCAATAATATGATTTCCTACAGCATTTTTTAACCTTTGTCCAAATTGTACATATTAACTTACCGGTATATGCAAGACTGACTCTGATCCATGACATGCTGGAAGACTGTAGAATTTTGACCTAAGTCAACAACTCTGAGGCTTTGTGAATTACCAACAAAATTGTTTATTGTTTTGTTTTCCACTTGGCTAATGTAGACCAAGGTACACACTGGTGATGCTGCTTGATCTGCATAGACAAGCTAAAAGCAAAAGAACAGTTGTATTGTTGTGCCTTTAAACTTGGCTCAGTAATTTTTTTAAACAGACACATGTGGCCTAATGGATAAGGCACTGGCCTCCTAAGACAGGGATTGTGGGTTCAAGTCCCATCTGGGGTGTATAGCAGAGTGGCGCAGCGGAAGCGTGCTGGGCCCATAACCCAGAGGTCGATGGATCGAAACCATCCTCTGCTAAATCATTGTTTGCACTGGCAATGTCACACATGGATCTTTACTTTAAGTTACCAAGACTTCTCTGACATTAGTCACAAACCTCAACATGCTTGTCACCTCCAATTACAAATCTTTTACACTTTATATCACTCCATTTCTATAGCCTAACATCTGTTCATGAAAACAGGATACATTTAAAACTCATCCCAATTACAGTTCACACTATTGTTAAGATAAAGCCACCAGCCAAACACACATTGGATAATTCTGCCCAGCTGCATCATCCACCATTACATGAAGACAAATTTTCCTTCTTCTCTTTTATTGGCCTTTTTTTATACAAATTCTCAGTCAATTTAGCCATGATAGAAACTTTTTCCAATACCCAATGTTGTAAAAGTCATTACGGAATCTTTTCCTATTCTAAATGTCAATATTGTCCATTAGAAAGCTTGCTAAAACCTTCATTTCAAAACTGTACTGCATATGTGGTGCTAGCATCCATGGTTATAGGTGAAAATGATTGTCATCAGGGTTTGGAGTACAGTCAAATCTTTATTGCATCTGGTAGCTAGATGCTCCTTTCTATGTTTGGAACAGTGTCACTCAATAATATGATTTCCTACAGCATTTTTTAACCTTTGTCCAAATTGTACATATATGCAAGAGTGACTTTGATCTATGACATGCTGGAAGACTGC
>JBBPBX010050023.1:0-25136 GCA_038048925.1 Garcialebias charrua | reverse complement strand
CTAATAGAAGGAGTAAAACATAAGTTAACTTTATTTATTCAAAGTATGATATTTAATTTTTCCACAATTAAAATAATTTACCTAGACCTGCATAGTTCATTATTTTATTTTTTAATTGGGAAAGATCACATTATTTTTCCTCCATTATGATAATCTGGTCTTTTTTTTCTGGTCAGACAAACTGACTCACTTCCTGTTTTCAAGTCTGCTCTGAAGACACATTTTTTCTCTTTGGCTTTTAACACAGCTTGAAATGTTGGTTTTACTGTTTTTAAGTTTTTCTTTTATAGTTTTTACTGTTTGCTGTTTGATCTGTTAATTTATTACTTTTATGGTATTTGTTGTGTTTATAGTTGTATGCTTGTCTGTGTTGGTGTACAGCACTTTGGCCAACGGTGTTGTTTTAAAGTGCTTTATAAATAAAGTTGTATTGTATTGTATTGTATTTTTAGTCTTAAAATGTCCAGCATCAACATGTGGCATGGAGGCTGCACAGTTGAAGAGAGGAAAGCTCTGCAGAGAGTGGTGAAGGCTGCACAGAAGTCTGTTGGAGTCAGTCTCCCCACCATCACAGACATTTACACCTCCAGATCAGAGAGTCAGAGTCAGAGAGAATTTATTGTCATTTGCACCGCATGTAGTACATGTGTTGAAAACGAGATTATGTACACAGGGTCCCAGTTACATCCAACAACAAATGCAAGAGAAAAACAATAATAACATCTAGGATTAACTAAGAGAGACATCAGCTAGTAATACACTAAGCCCTAATGTAGTAGAAAAACATCATTATAAACAGCAGCACGAACATGAGCAGATGGTCACAGATGAACGCAGCAACAAGAAACAGATCAGTATCAGCATGATGTGACATTTTGCAGTGTTTATTCTTATTATTTATTTATTCATGAGTCTGACAGCCTCAGGGTAGAAGCTGTTCCTCAGTCTAGTGGTTCTACATTTGATGCTCCTCAACCTCCGTCCCGAGGGGAGTGGTGCAAAGAGTGAGTGTGCTGGGTGAGTGAGGTCTTTCATGATGCAGGTGGCTCTTTTTCTGCATCTGGAGGTGTAAATGTCTGTGATGGTGGGGAGACTGACTCCCACAGACTTCTGTGCAGCCTTCACCACTCTTTGTAGAGCTTTCCTCTCTGCAACTGTGCAGCCTCCATGCCACACGTTGATGCTGGAGCACAGGACGCTCTCCACTGCACACCTGTAGAACGAGGCGAGGACTGAGCTTCTCAGATGCAGGAAAACGACTGGACATTCAGTTGGAAGTTGAAGAAGGTAATCGGTTCTGTTTTCTTTATTTGCTAGCTGTTTTAGCCACTTGAATGAACAAAACCTGCTGTTGCTAAAAGCTAAGCTAACAACGAGCTAAAACGGGTGTTTATGCTGCTGAGGCAGATAATTTGAGGCAAGTAAAACACTGCAGGTTAGGTTATTCTAGCGTTTAAATAAGCCATATAATGTATGCTACGAGTTATTTTTTATTTTTTTGGCTTAGTTCCTGGATGGTTTTTCAAAGAGACAAGGCCCCGCATCCTCTCGATGTTTGCGTCGCATTAACACACATGCGCTCACAGCCAGCAGAACAATAACCGCAGCCAGGCTGAAATACTAATTTACTTTAAATACGTATTTCGGCAACATACTGTTTTTGTAGCTGCTTAAACAAGAGGCTGAAGGAAGACCTCGTTCACACAGTCTTGAGAGGTCTTGAGAGTCAATTACTTTCTGACAGTTTCATTAAAGATTTACTGGTACATGAGATATTTTACTAACAGACACACAGGCAGGCTAATATGAGTGCCAGACTTTGGTCGTGGTGGTGCTAAACAGTTCATAGTAGTAACACAGCAGAGGTGTTTGTCCCTTGTTGATGTGAATCTTTAGGATTGAATTCTCTTTATTTGTCTCCAAGTTGATGGAAGCATCAATGTCATCAGCATGAAAAATCTGTCAAGCACAAAGAAAGGTAGGCCTATCAGATTGTGATCACATAACTGGTTTGAAAGTGGCTGATAGGTAGTTATTTTAGATTTCTTGTAAACCTGTCTTAAAATGTAAGGGGTTCTGGACTTTGCAGGGGTCTGAAACCTGCGGCTCTGGAGCCACATGTGGCTCTTTGGTCCCTCAGCAGTGGCTCTTCCAAGCTTTGATCAAAAATAACTTTAAACTGAATTTTATTTAATAATAATAATAATAATAATTAATTCAATTTATAACGCACTTTTCATTACTGAAAATCTCAAAGTGCTACACATATATTGAATGCTACACACATTCATAAACCGGTGGCGGCAGACTACCATGCAAGGTGCTTTCCAGTCCTACCAGGAGCAACTCAGGGTTAAGTGTCTTGCCCAAGGACACAACGACACATGGTGCGGGTCCCGGGAGTCGAACCGCCAACTTTCCGATCGGGAGACGACTGCCATTACCACTACACCACGGCCGCCCATTTGTTCTTATAACAACAAAAAGGGCTAGTTTTAGCAGTTTTTCCTGTCTTTTCCTTTGCAAATGTGTGAATACTAGAACTAATAGAAGGAGTAAAACATAAGTTAACTTTATTTATTCAAAGTAGGATATTTAATTTTTCCACAATTAAAATTATTTACCTAGACTTGCATAGTTCATTATTTTATTTTTTAATTGGGAAAGATCACATTATTTTTCCTTCTTTATGATAATCTGGTCTTTTTTAGTCTTAAAATGTAAAAATATCAACAAATCATTAGACATTTTCAGCTTTACAATGGCCAGAAAACTACCGGTCAGAAAATTGTCCTCTCACAAACTTAAAGTGGTCTGTGGTGATGTTGAATCATTATTTGGTTAACAAGATCCATGTGTTTTGCAGGTGCCTGTTGTGCCGGATGTAGAAGTCCCAAGGCGAAAGGTGAAGTCTCTACGGACTACCAGCTCAGCCTTGCTGGTTGGAGATCTACGGGAGAGAGTTATTGGCCAAATCGGTGTTTTCTGTTTTTATTGCAGGTCATGACCCTGCTTTAACTTCACATGTTCATGTTTGTGTCTCTTTCAACAGACGAAACCTGTTGGCACCTGACGTCATGGGCAGACCTGTGTCCTCTGCTCTCTCCTCACCATCCTACTGCAGCTCCTCTCCATCATCACTTGTACGTCACCACCTTGTGCCTAACAGTGAGTTGAACTTGTTTTCTGTCTGTGTTTTCTGTTTTTATTGCAGGTCATGACCCTGCTTTAACTTCACATGTTCATGTTTGTGTCTCTTTCAACAGACAAAACCTGTTGGCACCTGACGTCATGGGCAGACCTGTGTCCTCTGCTCTCTCCTCACCATCCTACTACCTCCTGCAGCTCCTCTCCATCATCACGTGTGCGTCACCACCTTGTGCCTAACAGTGAGTTGAACTTGTTTTCTGTCTGTGTTTTCTGTTTTTATTGCAGGTCATGACCCTGCTTTAACTTCACATGTTCATGTTTGTGTCTCTTTCAACAGACGAAACCTGTTGGCACCTGACGTCATGGGCAGACCTGTGTCCTCTGCTCTCTCCTCACCATCCTACTGCAGCTCCTCTCCATCATCACTTGTACGTCACCACCTTGTGCCTAACAGTGAGTTGAACTTGTTTTCTGTCTGTGTTTTCTGTTTTTATTGCAGGTCATGACCCTGCTTTAACTTCACATGTTCATGTTTGTGTCTCTTTCAACAGACAAAACCTGTTGGCACCTGACGTCATGGGCAGACCTGTGTCCTCTGCTCTCTCCTCACCATCCTCCTGCAGCTCCTCTCCATCATCACTTGTACGTCACCACCTTGTGCCTAACAGTGAGTTGAACTTGTTTTCTGTCTGTGTTTTCTGTTTTTATTGCAGGTCATGACCCTGCTTTAACTTCACATGTTCATGTTTGTGTCTCTTTCAACAGACAAAACCTGTTGGCACCTGACCTCTTGGGCAGACCTGTGTCCTCTGCTCTCTCCTCACCATCCTCCTGCAACTTCTCTCCATCATCACTTGTACGTCACCACCTTGTGCCTAACAGTGAGTTGAACTTGTTTTCTGTCTGTGTTTTCTGTTTTTATTGCAGGTCATGACCCTGCTTTAACTTCACATGTTCATGTTTGTGTCTCTTTCAACAGACAAAACCTGTTGGCACCTGACGTCATGGGCAGACCTGTGTCCTCTGCTCTCTCCTCACCATCCTCCTGCAGCTCCTCTCCATCATCACTTGTACGTCACCACCTTGTGCCTAACAGTGAGTTGAACTTGTTTTCTGTCTGTGTTTTCTGTTTTTATTGCAGGTCATGACCCTGCTTTAACTTCACATGTTCATGTTTGTGTCTCTTTCAACAGACAAAACCTGTTGGCACCTGACGTCATGGGCAGACCTGTGTCCTCTGCTCTCTCCTCACCATCCTCCTGCAGCTCCTCTCCATCATCACTTGTGCGTCACCACCTTGTGCCTAACAGTGAGTTGAACTTGTTTTCTGTCTGTGTTTTCTGTTTTTATTGCAGGTCATGACCCTGCTTTAACTTCACATGTTCATGTTTGTGTCTCTTTCAACAGATAAAACCTGTTGGCACCTGACCTCTTGGGCAGACCTGTGTCCTCTGCTCTCTCCTCACCATCCTCCTGCAACTTCTCTCCATCATCACCTGTGCTTCATCACCTTGTGCCTAACCCTGTCATGTATCCACATCAATGACTGCTGCCAAAACAGGAAAACACACCTGACCTGATGGACAGACCTGCTCTCATCAAGACCACACACCTGACCTGAACTCACATCTGGACTCCCATGTACCCATCATTCAGTGTTTCCCCTACCATTATACAAGCGGGGTGCGCCACCCCGTCAACAGAACTGAGCACCCCGCCTACCAGACCAAACTTGACCCACCCACCCAGCACTGGCATAGCACTAAGCTAGCAGCACAAAATACAGGCTCTCTAGCTAAAAAGCTAAAGGGAGCGCTCACGTTGCCTCTCCCCTCGTGCTGAATGCCCCCTGCCCCTACAAGCTGCACTCAGACGTGTCCGTCCCCCGTCAACAAAAATCATGGATGAGATGAGCACTCCGCCATGGCAAGTTAACTAGGGGAAACACTGCATCATTCATGGTTGAATCATTGCTCAATGGCTAAGCTGTTCCATCTGATCCATGAGAACCACCTAATAAGCCTGTCTACCTCAACTTCAATCAAAGTAAGGGAATTTTCGATGCTTTTTTTGTGCTGCTTCTAGCTTTTTAAAGTTCCTGGACTGTACACTAAGGCACTGGTTTTTCATACATGATGGTTGCAACATGTTTCTGATGGATGTCAATTGCTCCTGATGATGTGATTTGATAATGATCGTTGAAAACTGTTTATGATGGATACCAATTGCTCCTGATGGTTGAGAAATGTTTATGATGGATCTGCTTTGCTAATGATGGTTGAGAACTGTTTCTGAAACAACACTGAAGTTGTTTATGTGTGAACACATGTTGGATCACCAGATTTCTCGCTCCATGTTTTAAAAGGAGGATTAGCTGAAAGTATTTTGTTAGATCACCAGATTTCACGCTCCATGTTTTAAAAAGGAGGATCTGAATGTATTTCTGTAGGATCACCAGATTACTCGCCCCTGAAAGAGGGTTAGTTTTACTAGAACTTCATACTGAATATGTGACCCATCACATCATCAAACGGGGGTTAAAGTCAAATTTGGTCAAAATGACCTACAAGCAAACATATATATTACTGACTTTTAGAAATACATTTTCTTACTTAGATCATCCTGACAAATTCATCGTGTTGTCTTAATAATCAGGAAAATGGTTTGATATTTGGTGTGAAGATTTTATTTCAGATATTTAATTTAAACCATTTGATAAGTTATTCATTCATCTTATTTACTATCTAAATTTACGCAAACCACTTTGAAAAATAAACCCATTTGATGTGATGGGTCACAAATTTATTATTCAGCTTCTTTTGTTGGATTTGATTTAAGAATTGTGGACATTTTTAAATAAAACTTGAAAGATTTCATTTGTGCAATGGAGATTTATTTAGCCAACTTAAATTTCTCATTACAATGAGAGTATTGTACAGGTACTTGTATTTGAAAGCTAGAAATCATGGCAAAACACATATTTAATTTGATTTATGTTCAAGCTGGACTTTTAAGTTTAAAGAAAGGGACCATGTAGTTTGGAATAGTTCACATTTTTAGTTTGGAAAAAATAAACATTTGAGTTTTCTTTCTTATAACTGTTATAAGAAAGCAAACTCAAATGTTTATTTTTTCCAAACTAAAAATGTGAACTATTCCAAACTACATTGAACAATTCATTGAACATGAACAATCAAAATAGATTCAAAGTTATTTATTCATCTACTGAACAATGTTTTTAACCTCCCAGAGAGAACAATTGCAAACAAACAAAAGTACACTTGTGTGAAAGTCCACTGTTGCTTACTAGTGGAAAATGGTTAAAGTCACAGAAGTATACCCTGGATCAGATGATAGGGTGAGGAAGGTCCGACTGTTAATTAGTGAGAGTACATTAGTCAAACGTGGTAAACGTACAACAAAGACAGTTTCACTTGACTGACCTGTACATAAGGTTGTTGTTTGGCTTGAAGCACAGTGATATTTTTTGTTTGTTTCATTTGTAGAGTTAAGTGTCAGTTCGATTTAGAGAAATCCCACATACAGGATGTGTGATTTGGTGGGAGTGTAACTGCCACAGTTTGTTTTGTTTCACATGGCTTACTGTTTGTTTTATTATATGTAGTTTTACTTGTCACCTGTAGTTGGCGCTGTGTTCAGGTGTGAAAGGTAACGCTGTATTAAGGTGAAAAGTACCAGAAGAAGTCAGTTACAGTAGTAGAAAGGATGTGAGTTTCAGCTAGTAAGCACGGACCTTTAAGTTGAAGAAGAGTTCTAAGAAGCTGAAACTGAAGAAACAAGCCTAATTCCTTTTAGTAGCACACAGCCAACGAGGTATGTTTGTTTAATTTCTGTATTTTGTTTTGCTTAGAGTGTACAAGCATTTGATATGAATATTTGTTCTTTATTTTCCTTAATAGTTAATAGCTGTTTACTTTGTGTATCTTCTTTAACACAAGTGTACTTTTGTTTGTTTGCAATTGTTCTCTCTGGGAGGTTAAAAACATTGTTCAGTAGATGAATAAATAACTTTGAATCTATTTTGATTGTTCATAATTTGCACTAAAATGTATGAATCCATATAATAATAATAATAATAATAATAAAATATATGGAATGTTCTAAGAAAGTTCTAGCAGAACGTTCTCACCTAACGTTCTGAGAACCACGAGAAAACTCCACACCAGAACGTTCTCAGAACGTTAGGAGGGAACGTTCCCGTAACCTAAAAATAACGTTCTCAAAACGTTCTCAGAACGTTCTCACCTAACGTTCTCACCTAACGTTCTCAGAACGTTCTCACCTAACGTTCTGAGAACGTTCTCAGAACGTTCTGAGAACGTTCTCAGAACGTTCTAACGTTCTGAGAACGTTCTGAGAACGTTATTTTTAGGTTACGGGAACGTTCCCTCCTAACGTTCTGAGAACGTTCTGGTGTGGAGTTTTCTCGTGGTTCTCAGAACGTTAGGTGAGAACGTTCTGCTAGAACTTTCTTAGAACATTCCATATATTTTATTATTATTATTATTATTATTATTATATGGATTCATACATTTTAGTGCAAATTATGAACAATCAAAATAGATTCAAAGTTATTTATTCATCTACTGAACAATGTTTTTAACCTCCCAGAGAGAACAATTGCAAACAAACAAAAGTACACTTGTGTTAAAGAAGATACACAAAGTAAACAGCTATTAACTATTAAGGAAAATAAAGAACAAATATTCATATCAAACGCTTGTACACTCTAAGCAAAACAAAATACAGAAATTAAACAAACATACCTCGTTGGCTGTGTGCTACTAAAAGGAATTAGGCTTGTTTCTTCAGTTTCAGCTTCTTAAAACTCTTCTTCAACTTAAAGGTCCGTGCTTACTAGCTGAAACTCACATCCTTTCTACTACTGTAACTGACTTCTTCTGGTACTTTTCACCTTAATACAGCGTTACCTTTCACACCTGAACACAGCGCCAACTACAGGTGACAAGTAAAACTACATATAATAAAACAAACAGTAAGCCATGTGAAACAAAACAAACTGTGGCAGTTACACTCCCACCAAATCACACATCCTGTATGTGGGATTTCTCTAAATCGAACTGACACTTAACTCTACAAATGAAACAAACAAAAAATATCACTGTGCTTCAAGCCAAACAACAACCTTATGTACAGGTCAGTCAAGTGAAACTGTCTTTGTTGTACGTTTACCACGTTTGACTAATGTACTCTCACTAATTAACAGTCGGACCTTCCTCACCCTATCATCTGATCCAGGGTATACTTCTGTGACTTTAACCATTTTCCACTAGTAAGCAACAGTGGACTTTCACACAAGTGTACTTTTGTTTGTTTGCAATTGTTCTCTCTGGGAGGTTAAAAACATTGTTCAGTAGATGAATAAATAACTTTGAATCTATTTTGATTGTTCATGTTCAATGAATTGTTCAATGTAGTTTGGAATAGTTCACATTTTTAGTTTGGAAAAAATAAACATTTGAGTTTGCTTTCTTATAACAGTTATAAGAAAGAAAACTCAAATGTTTATTTTTTCCAAACTAAAAATGTGAACTATTCCAAACTACATGGTCCCTTTCTTTAAACTTAAAAGTCCAGCTTGAACATAAATCAAATTAAATATGTGTTTTGCCATGATTTCTAGCTTTCAAATACAAGTACCTGTACAATACTCTCATTGTAATGAGAAATTTAAGTTGGCTAAATAAATCTCCATTGCACAAATGAAATCTTTCAAGTTTTATTTAAAAATGTCCACAATTCTTAAATCAAATCCAACAAAAGAAGCTGAATAATAAATTTGTGACCCATCACATCAAATGGGTTTATTTTTCAAAGTGGTTTGCGTAAATTTAGATAGTAAATAAGATGAATGAATAACTTATCAAATGGTTTAAATTAAATATCTGAAATAAAATCTTCACACCAAATATCAAACCATTTTCCTGATTATTAAGACAACACGATGAATTTGTCAGGATGATCTAAGTAAGAAAATGTATTTCTAAAAGTCAGTAATATATATGTTTGCTTGTAGGTCATTTTGACCAAATTTGACTTTAACCCCCGTTTGATGATGTGATGGGTCACATATTCAGTATGAAGTTCTAGTAAAACTAACCCTCTTTCAGGGGCGAGTAATCTGGTGATCCTACAGAAATACATTCAGATCCTCCTTTTTAAAACATGGAGCGTGAAATCTGGTGATCTAACAAAATACTTTCAGCTAATCCTCCTTTTAAAACATGGAGCGAGAAATCTGGTGATCCAACATGTGTTCACACATAAACAACTTCAGTGTTGTTTCAGAAACAGTTCTCAACCATCATTAGCAAAGCAGATCCATCATAAACATTTCTCAACCATCAGGAGCAATTGGTATCCATCATAAACAGTTTTCAACGATCATTATCAAATCACATCATCAGGAGCAATTGACATCCATCAGAAACATGTTGCAACCATCATGTATGAAAAACCAGTGCCTTAGTGTACAGTCCAGGAACTTTAAAAAGCTAGAAGCAGCACAAAAAAAGCATCGAAAATTCCCTTACTTTGATTGAAGTTGAGGTAGACAGGCTTATTAGGTGGTTCTCATGGATCAGATGGAACAGCTTAGCCATTGAGCAATGATTCAACCATGAATGATGCAGTGTTTCCCCTAGTTAACTTGCCATGGCGGAGTGCTCATCTCATCCATGATTTTTGTTGACGGGGGACGGACACGTCTGAGTGCAGCTTGTAGGGGCAGGGGGCATTCAGCACGAGGGGAGAGGCAACGTGAGCGCTCCCTTTAGCTTTTTAGCTAGAGAGCCTGTATTTTGTGCTGCTAGCTTAGTGCAATGCCAGTGCTGGGTGGGTGGGTCAAGTTTGGTCTGGTAGGCGGGGTGCTCAGTTCTGTTGACGGGGTGGCGCACCCCGCTTGTATAATGGTAGGGGAAACACTGAATGATGGGTACATGGGAGTCCAGATGTGAGTTCAGGTCAGGTGTGTGGTCTTGATGAGAGCAGGTCTGTCCATCAGGTCAGGTGTGTTTTCCTGTTTTGGCAGCAGTCATTGATGTGGATACATGACAGGGTTAGGCACAAGGTGATGAAGCACAGGTGATGATGGAGAGAAGTTGCAGGAGGATGGTGAGGAGAGAGCAGAGGACACAGGTCTGCCCAAGAGGTCAGGTGCCAACAGGTTTTATCTGTTGAAAGAGACACAAACATGAACATGTGAAGTTAAAGCAGGGTCATGACCTGCAATAAAAACAGAAAACACAGACAGAAAACAAGTTCAACTCACTGTTAGGCACAAGGTGGTGACGCACAAGTGATGATGGAGAGGAGCTGCATGAGGATGGTGAGGAGAGAGCAGAGGACACAGGTCTGCCCATGACGTCAGGTGCCAACAGGTTTTGTCTGTTGAAAGAGACACAAACATGAACATGTGAAGTTAAAGCAGGGTCATGACCTGCAATAAAAACAGAAAACACAGACAGAAAACAAGTTCAACTCACTGTTAGGCACAAGGTGGTGACACAAGTGATGATGGAGAGGAGCTGCAGGAGGATGGTGAGGAGAGAGCAGAGGACACAGGTCTGCCCATGACGTCAGGTGCCAACAGGTTTTGTCTGTTGAAAGAGACACAAACATGAACATGTGAAGTTAAAGCAGGGTCATGACCTGCAATAAAAACAGAAAACACAGACAGAAAACAAGTTCAACTCACTGTTAGGCACAAGGTGGTGACGTACAAGTGATGATGGAGAGGAGTTGCAGTAGGATGGTGAGGAGAGAGCAGAGGACACAGGTCTGCCCATGAGGTCAGGTGCCAACAGGTTTTGTCTGTTGAAAGAGACACAAACATGAACATGTGAAGTTAAAGCAGGGTCATGACCTGCAATAAAAACAGAAAACACAGACAGAAAACAAGTTCAACTCACTGTTAGGCACAAGGTGGTGACGTACAAGTGATGATGGAGAGGAGCTGCAGGAGGATGGTGAGGAGAGAGCAGAGGACACAGGTCTGCCCATGACGTCAGGTGCCAACAGGTTTTGTCTGTTGAAAGAGACACAAACATGAACATGTGAAGTTAAAGCAGGGTCATGACCTGCAATAAAAACAGAAAACACAGACAGAAAACAAGTTCAACTCACTGTTAGGCACAAGGTGGTGACGTACAAGTGATGATGGAGAGGAGCTGCAGTAGGATGGTGAGGAGAGAGCAGAGGACACAGGTCTGCCCATGACGTCAGGTGCCAACAGGTTTCGTCTGTTGAAAGAGACACAAACATGAACATGTGAAGTTAAAGCAGGGTCATGACCTGCAATAAAAACAGAAAACACAGACAGAAAACAAGTTCAACTCACTGTTAGGCACAAGGTGGTGACGCACACGTGATGATGGAGAGGAGCTGCAGAGGTAGTAGGATGGTGAGGAGAGAGCAAAGGACACAGGTCTGCCCATGACGTCAGGTGCCAACAGGTTTTGTCTGTTGAAAGAGACACAAACATGAACATGTGAAGTTAAAGCAGGGTCATGACCTGCAATAAAAACAGAAAACACAGACAGAAAACAAGTTCAACTCACTGTTAGGCACAAGGTGGTGACGTACAAGTGATGATGGAGAGGAGCTGCAGTAGGATGGTGAGGAGAGAGCAGAGGACACAGGTCTGCCCATGACGTCAGGTGCCAACAGGTTTCGTCTGTTGAAAGAGACACAAACATGAACATGTGAAGTTAAAGCAGGGTCATGACCTGCAATAAAAACAGAAAACACCGATTTGGCCAATAACTCTCTCCCGTAGATCTCCAACCAGCAAGGCTGAGCTGGTAGTCCGTAGAGACTTCACCTTTCGCCTTGGGACTTCTACATCCGGCACAACAGGCACCTGCAAAACACATGGATCTTGTTAACCAAATAATGATTCAACATCACTCACCACAGACCACTTTAAGTTTGTGAGAGGACAATTTTCTGACCGGTAGTTTTCTGGCCATTGTAAAGCTGAAAATGTCTAATGATTTGTTGATATTTTTACATTTTAAGACTAAAAAAGACCAGATTATCATAAAGAAGGAAAAATAATGTGATCTTTCCCAATTAAAAAATAAAATAATGAACTATGCAAGTCTAGGTAAATAATTTTAATTGTGGAAAAATTAAATATCCTACTTTGAATAAATAAAGTTAACTTATGTTTTACTCCTTCTATTAGTTCTAGTATTCACACATTTGCAAAGGAAAAGACAGGAAAAACTGCTAAAACTAGCCCTTTTTGTTGTTATAAGAACAAATGGGCGGCCGTGGTGTAGTGGTAATGGCAGTCGTCTCCCGATCGGAAAGTTGGCGGTTCGACTCCCGGGACCCGCACCATGTGTCGTTGTGTCCTTGGGCAAGACACTTAACCCTGAGTTGCTCCCGGTAGGACTGGAAAGCACCTTGCATGGTAGTCTGCCGCCACCGGTTTATGAATGTGTGTAGCATTCAATATATGTGTAGCACTTTGAGATTTTCAGTAATGAAAAGTGCGTTATAAATTGAATTAATTATTATTATTATTATTATTAAATAAAATTCAGTTTAAAGTTATTTTTGATCAAAGCTTGGAAGAGCCACTGCTGAGGGACCAAAGAGCCACATGTGGCTCCAGAGCCGCAGGTTTCAGACCCCTGCAAAGTCCAGAACCCCTTACATTTTAAGACAGGTTTACAAGAAATCTAAAATAACTACCTATCAGCCACTTTCAAACCAGTTATGTGATCACAATCTGATAGGCCTACCTTTCTTTGTGCTTGACAGATTTTTCATGCTGATGACATTGATGCTTCCATCAACTTGGAGACAAATAAAGAGAATTCAATCCTAAAGATTCACATCAACAAGGGACAAACACCTCTGCTGTGTTACTACTATGAACTGTTTAGCACCACCACGACCAAAGTCTGGCACTCATATTAGCCTGCCTGTGTGTCTGTTAGTAAAATATCTCATGTACCAGTAAATCTTTAATGAAACTGTCAGAAAGTAATTGACTCTCAAGACCTCTCAAGACTGTGTGAACGAGGTCTTCCTTCAGCCTCTTGTTTAAGCAGCTACAAAAACAGTATGTTGCCGAAATACGTATTTAAAGTAAATTAGTATTTCAGCCTGGCTGCGGTTATTGTTCTGCTGGCTGTGAGCGCATGTGTGTTAATGCGACGCAAACATCGAGAGGATGCGGGGCCTTGTCTCTTTGAAAAACCATCCAGGAACTAAGCCAAAAAAATAAAAAATAACTCGTAGCATACATTATATGGCTTATTTAAACGCTAGAATAACCTAACCTGCAGTGTTTTACTTGCCTCAAATTATCTGCCTCAGCAGCATAAACACCCGTTTTAGCTCGTTGTTAGCTTAGCTTTTAGCAACAGCAGGTTTTGTTCATTCAAGTGGCTAAAACAGCTAGCAAATAAAGAAAACAGAACCGATTACCTTCTTCAACTTCCAACTGAATGTCCAGTCGTTTTCCTGCATCTGAGAAGCTCAGTCCTCGCCTCGTTCTACAGGTGTGCAGTGGAGAGCGTCCTGTGCTCCAGCATCAACGTGTGGCATGGAGGCTGCACAGTTGCAGAGAGGAAAGCTCTACAAAGAGTGGTGAAGGCTGCACAGAAGTCTGTGGGAGTCAGTCTCCCCACCATCACAGACATTTACACCTCCAGATGCAGAAAAAGAGCCACCTGCATCATGAAAGACCTCACTCACCCAGCACACTCACTCTTTGCACCACTCCCCTCGGGACGGAGGTTGAGGAGCATCAAATGTAGAACCACTAGACTGAGGAACAGCTTCTACCCTGAGGCTGTCAGACTCATGAATAAATAAATAATAAAAATAAACACTGCAAAATGTCACATCATGCTGATACTGACCTGTTTCTTGTTGCTGCGTTCATCTGTGACCATCTGCTCATGTTCGTGCTGCTGTTTATAATGATGTTTTTCTACTACATTAGGGCTTAGTGTATTACTAGCTGATGTCTCTCTTAGTTAATCCTAGATGTTATTATTGTTTTTCTCTTGCATTTGTTGTTGGATGTAACTGGGACCCTGTGTACATAATCTCGTTTTCAACACATGTACTACATGCGGTGCAAATGACAATAAATTCTCTCTGACTCTGACTCTCTGATCTGGAGGTGTAAATGTCTGTGATGGTGGGGAGACTGACTCCAACAGACTTCTGTGCAGCCTTCACCACTCTCTGCAGAGCTTTCCTCTCTTCAACTGTGCAGCCTCCATGCCACATGTTGATGCTGGACATTTTAAGACTAAAAATACAATACAATACAATACAACTTTATTTATAAAGCACTTTAAAACAACACCGTTGGCCAAAGTGCTGTACACCAACACAGACAAGCATACAACTATAAACACAACAAATACCATAAAAGTAATAAATTAACAGATCAAACAGCAAACAGTAAAAACTATAAAAGAAAAACTTAAAAACAGTAAAACCAACATTTCAAGCTGTGTTAAAAGCCAAAGAGAAAAAATGTGTCTTCAGAGCAGACTTGAAAACAGGAAGTGAGTCAGTTTGTCTGACCAGAAAAAAAAGACCAGATTATCATAATGGAGGAAAAATAATGTGATCTTTCCCAATTAAAAAATAAAATAATGAACTATGCAGGTCTAGGTAAATTATTTTAATTGTGGAAAAATTAAATATCATACTTTGAATAAATAAAGTTAACTTATGTTTTACTCCTTCTATTAGTTCTAGTATTCACACATTTGCAAAGGAAAAGACAGGAAAAACTGCTAAAACTAGCCCTTTTTGTTGTTATAAGAACAAATAAAATTCAGTTTAAAGTTATTTTTGATCAAAGCTTGGAAGAGCCACTGCTGAGGGACCAAAGAGCCACATGTGGCTCCAGAGCCGCAGGTTTCAGACCCCTGCAAAGTCCAGAACCCCTTACATTTTAAGACAGGTTTACAAGAAATCTAAAATAACTACCTATCAGCCACTTTCAAACCAGTTATGTGATCACAATCTTTCTTTGTGCTTGACAGATTTTTCATGCTGATGACATTGATTGATGACA
Source organism: Garcialebias charrua (assembly GCA_038048925.1). Classification (NCBI taxonomy): domain Eukaryota; kingdom Metazoa; phylum Chordata; class Actinopteri; order Cyprinodontiformes; family Rivulidae; genus Garcialebias; species Garcialebias charrua. The sequence continues at coordinate 9,886 of JBBPBX010050023.1, read as the reverse complement.
ACTTGGAGACAAATAAAGAGGATTCAATCCTAAAGATTCACAAAGGGACACCTCTGCTGTGTTACTATGAACAGTTTAGCATCACCACGACCAAAGTCTGGCACTCATATTAGCCTGCCTGTGTGTCTGTTAGTAAAATATCTCATGTACCAGTAAATCTTTAATGAAACTGTCAGAAAGTAATTGACTCTCAAGACCTCTCAAGACCTCGTGAATGAGATATATCTTCCTTCAGCCTCTACAAAAACAGTATGTTGCTGAAATACGTATTTAAAGTAAATTAGTATTTCAGCCTGGCTGCGGTTATTGTTCTGCTGGCTAGCAGACGCAAACAACGAGAGGATGCGGGGCCTGTCTCTTTGAAAAACCATCCAGGAACTAAGCCAAAAAAATAAAAAATAACTCGTAGCATACAGTATATGGCTTATTTAAACGCTAGAATAACCTAACCTGCAGTGTTTTACTTGCCTCAAATTATCTGCCTCAGCAGCACACAGACCCGTTTTAGCTCGTTGTTAGCTTAGCTTTTAGCAACAGCAGGTTTCATTCATGTGAACAGAGCTAAAACAGCTAGCAAATAAAGAAAACAGAACCGACCTTCAACTTCCAACTGAATGTCCAGTCGTCGTCCAGAGTCAGACCAGTCGACGTCTAATAAAAAGCAAGTTTTACGAGCGCTGAATACAACAGCTTCTTGTCCAACAGATAACAGGAAATAGCTACATTTGAACGAAGCGCGCGAAGCGTTGATTGGTTGGATATGATGACATGCTACTTCCCTCGATAAACAAGAGTGGCGTTGATTGGTTAGGACAAAGTTCACATGCAACCTGATAAGCAAGAGTGGCGTTGATTGGGTGGGACGTAAATACCCTGATGCATGCTCAATAATAATAATAACAATATTATATATATATATATATATATATATATATATATATATATATATATATATATATATATATATATATATATATATACACAATATAAAAAAACAGCTCGAGCTGTTTCAAAAAACTGACAAAACGTTTAAAACAGAAAAATAAACCAGTGTGAAAATACTTTGTGTAAAGAAACTGGCATGGCAAAGGGAACGTTTGTTGAACGTTCTAAGAACGTTAGGTTAGAACGTTATATCTAGGTTTGTTCAAACGTTAGTCAAAACCTTCAAAGAACGTTCTAAGAACGTTAGGTTAGAACGTTATATCTAGGTTTGTTCAAACGTTAGTCAAAACCTTCAAAGAACGTTCTAAGAACGTTGTGATCTAACAGAACCATGTAAGAACCATATCAGAACGTTAGTTAACGTTCTCTGTTACTTGGGTATATATATATATATATATATATATATATATATGTAAGAGATAAACCCTTAATGTGTCATCAATATGTAAGGGATATAATACTTGTCAGTTTGCTGACCAGCACAATATTCCAAAAGAAGTTGGAGCAGATTTGATCTGACCCAAATTCATTCGCGAGTTCACCCTTTTTCCGGATTAAATTGCTTAACTGTGACTAGACAAAATGTAATTTCACGAGAGGCGTCAACTTATGTTGATCCACCAGAAGATGGACCTTTTATTGAGACAATCATAAAAGTACATTAAACATTTGTATCGAGATTAGCTCTGATTTAATAACTACCGTAGACAAGAATTCAAATTGAAAACAAACAGACAAGTTATGTTTAACTTCCTGTTGGCACATTTACTTAAAAGATTAATGGCTTAAGAAAAATAAGAATAAGGAGGAAGGAGTGGAATGAAAGCTAAGTTTAACAGAAGTTAATTATTTTGAAATGCGACAGGGTGACACTTTTCCCAAACAAGTCCGGCTGGACTCCTCGCACGTTCAGCATACAATCAACGACTCTTTACCTGGTGACGATACGTCTCTGGAGATAAAAGCTGAGAAGTTTTGTGGACACCTAACGGACTGTGTTGTCCAGTTGACGTCCAGTTGAAACTTCTCACGCGTGTGTGCTGATTCAACGAGCGTGAAGTGTGCCTTTCCCGGCAGGAACCAGGCCAACGTCCTGACTGGGTTTCAAAATAAAACTTCCAGAAAACAAATTATTTCAGAACCGATGAGTGAGTTACAGCTGAGCTGTGCCGTAACCCTGGCTGATAACGTAGGTCTAATTGACATTTGACCAGAACGTCCACCAGCTTCCAGAGAAGAACCAGTTGTTAGTTTAGTTCTCCCTTTCACACTCACCAGTCTACAGGAAGTGTCCCTTTAAGAAGGGGGTGTGACTTAGTCAAATACTTCCTGCTCATTGGTTGTTTTAGAAAGTAAAGGAGGGATTTTTCAGTTGCCCTAGTCGGAAGATCTCTGAAGGACAGCAGGAAAACTGTTTAGAGAACCGGCCAGATGGACTGGCCCATGAAGTGAAATATTCCCATACAGCAAAAGTTATGTGGGCCGGATCTGGGCCAAATGTATGAAAACATTTGGCCCGCATTTGTAAAATGGATCCGGCCCGGTGTCTTTTTGTCCAACGGGCCAAAACTGGCCCGGATGTGGATTGCGGATCTGGATTGGATCTGGGCCGGAGGTGGGCCAGAAGTGCTACAAAACTACTGCATTCGGCCCAAATGCGGCCCAGATACAGAATCCTTGTTTAGTTTTTAGGCAAATTTGGGCCAGATGCGGCCCAGATGCGGCATCCTCATTTCATTTTTAGGCGGATTTGGCCCAGGTCCGGCCCAGTAGAGTAAGTCGAATCTCAAAACGCGGCCCAGATCTGGTTCAAACCCGCAATACAGATATGTACAACAGGTCTAAATAGAGCGCACACAAAATATCCACACAAGTTGTTTCTTAAAAACTGTTTATTCATGAGCAAAACGAATTAAAAAATGTTAAAAAGTTAAAATTGATAACATGATGACATAAGAACCTTAATAATAAAAGAAACTACAATTACCAGAGGTATGCATCATAAATACCATGATCTGCTTCTGTATGACAGTTTCAGTGTCCTTCAGTCATTTTAAGAGTCAGTCACAGCAGAGGAAAGCGACGTCCTCACTCATCTCAAAGTCAACTTTATTGTCAGAACTGCAATATGTACAGGACATACACAGGATTGAAATTGCGTTTCTCTCAGTCCCTCGGTGCAACAGTAACCATTTAAACACTAAAACACTGAAACATTTAATAAACATAAGCATAAAATAGTAAAAATGTAACACTGTCCTGAGTTTTTGCATAGTAGTATAAAAGTATGAAAATTTACACCAACACTAAAACTAAAACACTAAACATTAATGAACATAAGCATAAAATGAAATAATAAAAGTGTAATACTGTCCAGAGTTTTTGCATAGTAGTATAAAAAAGTATAAAAAGTATATCTGTAAAATAAACTGAAGGTTCTAGCATATGAGTTAATGTACACAGTATATGTACACTGTAAGATCTAATTAGTTCACCTTACTTAAAAAAAGTACGCAAAGTCGTTGCCTCAAAAAAATTAAGCAAAGTAGTCTTAAGATTAGTGAGTAAGAAAAGCTAATCTTTTTTAAGTTTGCAGTACTAAATCAAGTAGTACAACTAATACAAAAAAAATAAGTTCAGATAACTCATTAGCCATGCTTAGTGTTAACTTATTTTTTTTAATTTGTGTGGACTGATGTAAATTTAACCCCACTTAGAATTAGTGAGTAAGAAAAGCTAATCTTTTTTAAGTTTGCAGTACTAAATCAAGTAGTACAACTAATACAAAAAAAATAAGTTCAGATAACTCATTAGCCATGCTTAGTGTTAACTTATTTTTTTTAATTTGTGTGGACTGATGTAAATTTAACCCCACTTAGAATTACTAAATACCTACAACTTACTACCAAATCATTTTGTACATCAACAACTGGCTAAATTAACTGGGAAATATCAAACAAAAAACTAATTTAAACTGGTAAAACCACAGTAAAATTTTGTATGTAAAATAAAGGATATTTTGTGTATTTTGTTCATCGCTAATAATAATCAAATTAAATGGTAAGTTACTTTTTAAACCCGCTAACTGACTACCAGTACTACTACTGTCATTACAAAACATGCAAAATGTAACATCATGGAATGAGAGGTACATATCACTTTCGAAAAATTTATTGTCACCATTTTTAAACAATTCAGCAACTCTGACTTAATCCACAATCAAAAACTGAAGATTAGCCTCTTTTAGTCAAGACAGTTTTCAATTAACAAAATGTACCAAATGCCAGGCAAAAAGCTTAAAATAAATTAAATGTAAATGTTTACATTTTTAGCAGTTGTCTTAATACAGTACTTTAAACAAAAAATGTGGAAATGTGGAAGTTTAGGCAAAAATGTGCAATACGTCAACCGTCCACAAAGCAACAACTTGTAGTACCGGTACCTTTTCTCCAACAGAACAGTCCAAAAACTTGCGGTTTTTCAATGAACAGTCCACAGAGCAGAAACTTCAAATATTTTTTTCCTGCTAAAAGTCCACAAAACAAAAACTTGCAGTGCTTCTTCAATGAACAGTCCACAGAGCAGAAACGTCAAATATTTTTTTCCTGCTAACAGTCCACAAAACAAAAACTTGCAGTGCTTCTTCAATGAACAGTCCACAGAGCAGAAACGTCAAATATTTTTTTCCTGCTAATAGTCCAAAAAGCAAAAACTTGCAGTGCTTCTTCAATGAACAGTCCACAGAGCAGAAACTTCAAATGTTTTTTTCCTGCTAACAGTCCAAAAAGCAAAAACTTGCAGTGCTTCTTCAATGAACAGTCCACAGAGCAGAAACTTCAAATGTTTTTTTCCTGCTAACAGTCCAAAAAGCAAAAACTTGCAGTGCTTCTTCAATGAACAGTCCACAGAGCAGAAACTTCAAATGTTTTTTTCCTGCTAACAGTCCAAAAAGCAAAAACTTGCAGTGCTTCTTCAATGAACAGTCCACAGAGCAGAAACTTCAAATGTTTTTTTCCTGCTAACAGTCCAAAAACAAAAACTTGCAGTGCTTCTTCAATGAACAGTCCACAGAGCAGAAACTTCAATTTTTTTTTCCTGCTAACAGTCCAAAAAGCAAAAACTTGCAGTACCTCTTCATTGAACAAGTTAGAGTCCACAGAGAGAGTCCTTATTTAGGTGTCACACCACTCGTGATCGGTGAGTTCCTGTATCAGGGTGAGGACTCGGGGGTTCAGGTTGAGACGACGCTTTGAGTGTTTGTTCTCCACTTTGGTTCCCTTTTCTGGATTTATCCGAAAAAAAAACACCTGTTAAAAGAAAAGACGACCATTATAATTATTTTGACGTTTCAGTAAAGTAAAATACATATTTAAAAAAGCTAAGTCTGGTCCTCTGGACATTCAAAAAACAAAACAAAACAAAAAAGTAGAAATGTTTCGTCTTTCGTCTGAAAGACTTCCTCAGTCTGAGCTGCTGTATTCAGCTTAGTCTTATAAATAGCACCCTCTCAGTGGATCAACCAGTTTTCTGATGACAAACAAAACCAGCTGCTCCCATGATCAAGGAGGACCATCAGCCTAACGATGGATCGTTAGTACCCTGATGGTTGTTTGCTATTCACAGAGGGCTGAGTGATACTAGCAATAACAGCATTGTAGGAGGGGGACAGTTGAACCAGGAGGCCTCAACCCCTTTTTAATGATGGACGGTTTCTTTTCACAAAGATGGCCTCCTTTACTCCTCTCTAAAACCATCGTTCCTATGAACGAGGCCATCTACATACATACTACATACATACATACGTATGTAAATGTATGTATATATATATATGTATATATATATATATATATATATATATATATGTATTATGTGTGTAGTATTTATGGAGTATGTTGTAGGTATGTATGTATGTGGTATGTATGTGTGTATGTATGCATGTAGTATGTATGTATGTGTGTAGTAATTACGTTGTATGTATGTATGTACTGGTATGTACATGTATGCATGTACTGGTATGTATGTACATGCATGTATGTACTGGTATGTACATGCATGCATGTAGTAGGTACCTGTATGTACATGCATGTAGTATGTATCTGTATGTACATGCATGTAGTATGTATCTGTATGTACATGCATGTAGTATGTATCTGTATGTACATGCATGTAGTATGTATCTGTATGTACATGCATGTAGTATGTACCTGTATGTACACGTACATGTATGTACACGTACATGTATGTACACGTACATGTATGTACACATACATTTATGTACACGTACGTACATGTATGTACATGTACATACACGTACATGTATGTACATGTACATACACGTACATGTATGTACAAGTACCGGTATGTACATGTATGTACACGTACTAGTATGTACACGTACTAGTATGTACACGTACATGTATGTACACGTACATGTATATACACGTACTGGTATGTACATGTATGTACATGTATGTACATGTACATACACGTACATGTATGTACACGTACATGTATGTACACGTACATACACGTACACGTATGTACATGTATGTACATGTACATACACGTACACGTATGTACATGTATGTACATGTACATACACGTACACGTATGTACATGTATGTACATGTACATACACGTACATGTATGTACATGTACATACACGTACACGTATGTACATGTATGTACATGTACATACACGTACACGTATGTACATGTACGTACATGTACATACACGTACATGTACGTACACGTACGTACACGTACATACACGTACATGCATGTACACGTACATACACGTACATGCATGTACACGTATGTACACGTACATGCATGTACACGTATGTACACGTACATGCATGTACACGTATGTACACGTACATGCATGTACACGTATGTACACGTACATGCATGTACACGTATGTACACGTACATGTATGTACATGTATGTACATGTACATACACGTACATGTATGTACATGTACATGTATGTACATGTACATACACGTACATGTATGTACATGTATGTACATGTACATACACGTACACGTATGTACATGTATGTACATGTACATACACGTACGTACATGTACATACACGTACATACACGTACATGTACATACACGTACATACACGTACATACACGTACATGTATGTACACGTACATACACGTACATGTATGTACATGTACACGTACATGTATGTACATGTACACGTACATGCATGTACACGTATGTGCACGTACACGTATGTACACGTACATGCATGTACACGTATGTACACGTACATGCATGTACACGTATGTACACGTACATGCATGTACACGTATGTACACGTACATGCATGTACACGTATGTACACGTACATGCATGTACACGTATGTACACGTACATGCATGTACACGTATGTACACGTACATGCATGTACACGTATGTACACGTACATGCATGTACACGTATGTACACGTACATGCATGTACACGTATGTACACGTACATGCATGTACACGTATGTACACGTACATGCATGTACACGTATGTACACGTACATGCATGTACACGTATGTACACGTACATGCATGTACACGTATGTACACGTACATGCATGTACACGTATGTACACGTACATGCATGTACACGTATGTACACGTACATGCATGTACACGTATGTACACGTACATGCATGTACACGTATGTACACGTACATGCATGTACACGTATGTACACGTACATGCATGTACACGTATGTACACGTACATGCATGTACACGTATGTACACGTACATGCATGTACACGTATGTACACGTACATGCACGTACACGTATGTACACGTACATGCACGTACACGTATGTACACGTACATGCACGTACACGTATGTACACGTACATGCACGTACACGTATGTACACGTACATGCACGTACACGTATGTACACGTACATGCACGTACACGTATGTACACGTACATGCACGTACACGTATGTACACGTACATGCACGTACACGCACGTACATGCACGTACACGTATGTACACGCACGTACACGTACCGGTATGTACACGCACGTACACGTACCGGTATGTACACGCACGTACACGTACCGGTATGTACACGCACGTACACGTACCGGTATGTACACGCACGTACACGTACCGGTATGTACACGCACGTACACGTACCGGTATGTACACGCACGTACACGTACCGGTATGTACATGCATGTACCGGTATGTACATGTACCGGTATGTACATGTATGTACGTATGTATGTATGCATGTATATATTTACGTGTACATGTACATGTATGTATGCAAGTATGTATGTACCGGTATGTATGTAAATGTGACAGTATTTACCTCTCCATGGCCAATGTCCATTGCTTCCAAGTCATCAACACGAGACTTCCTCACCCTGGGGCGGCCGTGGTGTAGTGGTAATGGCAGTCGACCCCTGATCGGAAGGTTGGAGGTTCGAATCCCGCATCCGCCCACCATGTGTCGTTGTGTCCCTGAGCAAGACACTTAACCCCGAGTTGCTCCCGGTAGGTCTGGATGGCGCCTTGCAAGGAAGGCTACCACTACCGGTGTATGAATGTCTGAATGAATGGGTGGATGGCTGGTACTGTAAAGCACTTTGGGGCTCCTCACAGGGGGCTGGAAAGCGCTATATAAATAAGCTCCATTTATCCTCTCCCTGCGAGATCGCTCTTCCTAGAAAACAAAACCGAGCTGTGACGGTCCACACAGACAAATGGTTTTATGGCATAACTTCACAAACAGGAAGTCTTACCCAAATTACTGTATGTCCTCCTTCTCGGTCTCCTGAAGCTGGTAGACGATTTTTGACAGCTCCTGATCCGACTCCATTTTCCCTATGATACGTTCCTTTTCTGCTTCACTCTGAGCACTCGCCAGCATGGTACAATACTGAACTGTGCGTGTGAAAAACACAAACAATTTCAAAATATTAATTATTATTATTAATAATAATATATCTCCTTCACCGTATTCATCTGAGTGTTCATCTCGTACTTTTCCAAACTGGTCTTCATCTCCTTCCTGCAAACCAGAAAAATGATTACTTTTATAATTTATTTTGAGCACAAACATCTGGATGTTCCAAAGCTTTGAGGACAAAATTTACAATAACTTTCATCAGTGAAATTCAAAGTCAGGTGAATCTTATTTTCAATGAGGGTCAGTTCGTTGTGCAGAAAGCTGAGAACAAAAAGGAATATACAGGTAGTCCCCAACTTACGAGCGCTCTTACTTACGAGGTTCCGGACTTACGAGCTGGCGAATTTTTTGGAAAAAACGCAAAAAATACCATGTTTTTCTGTGTTTTTTCACCACAGTTCGTTAGCTAAACATGTGGACACACGTTTCCGATCATTTTTATGCACTCATAAGCAGTTTTTCGATGAAAAACAAGTGTTTGTAGTCGCGCTAGCAAAACCGTTCCAACTTACGAGCGAAATTCCGGACTTACGAGACACGTGGCGGCCGTTCCAATTTACGAGATTTCCATGTTATGAGCGCCTCGTTGTAACGGAACTCGCTCGTAAGTCGGGGACTACCTGTAACATCATGAAAAAAAACCTTTACCTCTTCATCAGATTCAAACTGCACATTCACACCATATGTTTCATCAATGCTGTCATCTGTTAATAAATGGAAATGTCTCGTCACATTAACAGGAATAAAAATCTTAAAGAGTAAACATAGCTGCACTATAGATATCTCCTAAATTTTCACAAGTTGGCATGAGTTGTCTAAAACGTTCAAGTGTGAGAGGGCCTTATGACACATTCATTCTGATGTTTAAGATGAATAGATAAATGAATAAGTCATTTAATGGTGATGGATTTTACTCACATGAAGCGTCACCAATAAAGGGAATTGTGCCTGCCATTCTTCAAGCTTAAAGATGCTTTTCCAAACAGGGA
>JBBPBX010050022.1:4766-25139 GCA_038048925.1 Garcialebias charrua | reverse complement strand
CATGTACAGTATCTATCCATGTATCTATCCATCCATCCATGTATCATCCATGTATCCATCCATCCATGTATCCATCCATGTATCCATCCATCCATCCATCCATCCATCCATGTATCATACATGTATCATCCATCCATATATCATCCATCCATGTACAGTATCTATCCATGTATCTATCCATCCATGTATCCATCCATCCATGTATCCATCCATGTATCCATCCATCCATCCATCCATCCATCCATGTATCATACATGTATCATCCATCCATATATCATCCATCCATGTACAGTATCTATCCATGTATCTATCCATCCATGTATCCATCCATCCATCCATGTATCATCCATGTATCCATCCATCCATCCATGTATCATCCATCCATGTACAGTATCTATCCATGTATCCATCCATGTATCCCTCCATCCATCCATCCATCCATCCATCCATCCATCCATCCATGTATCATACATGTATCATTCATCCATGTATCATCCATCCATGTATCATCCATCCATGACTACAGTATCTATCCATGTATCTATCCATCCATCCATGTATCATCCATGTATCCATCCATCCATGTATCATCCATCCATGTATCATCCATGTATCAATCCATCCATGTAGAGTATCTATCCATGTATCTATCCATCCATCCATCCATCCATGTATCCATCCATCCATCCATGTATCATCCATCCATGTACAGTATCTATCCATGTATCCCTCATCCATCCATCTATCCATGTATCATACATGTATCATTCATCCATGTATCATCCATCCATGACTACAGTATCTATCCATGTATCTATCCATCCATCCATCCATGTATCAATCCATGTATCATACATGTATCATTCATCCATGTATCATCCATCCATGACTACAGTATCTATCCATGTATCTATCCATCCATCCATCCATGTATCATCCATGTATCCATCCATCCATGTATCATCCATCCATGTATCATCCATGTATCAATCCATCCATGTACAGTATCTATCCATGTATCTATCCATCCATCCATCCATCCATCCATCCATGTATCATCCATCCATCCATCCATGTATCATCCATCCATGTACAGTATCTATCATGTATCATCCATGTATCCCTCCATCCATCCATCCATCCATGTATCATCCATGTATCATTCATCCATGTATCATCCATCCATGTATCATCCATCCATGACTACAGTATATATCCATGTATCTATCCATCCATGTATCCATCCATCCATGTATCATCCATGTATCAATCCATCCATGTACAGTATCTATCCATGTATCTATCCATCCATGTATCCATCCATCCAGAGCCATATAAAGTGAGAGTTGCGACACTTCCATAGAGATCCGTTGTAAGAATGGAATGCGGAAGTCACGTGGGTCATGGAGGGGGCGATTTGTTCCATGCTCTGTTTAACAGTCTGACTCTGCCTGCAGTAGCGCTCCGTTGCCGCCAGAGGGCGCAGCTCCACAAGGTTTCCATGGCCGTTGTTTGGAACGATTGACTGCCAGTTGGCGACTTCAAAGAGTGTCAGAACTCTCTATATATACGGCTCTGCATCCATCCATCCATCCATCATCCATGTATCCATCCATCCATCCATGTATCATCCATCCATGTACAGTATCTATCCATGTATCCATCAATCCATGTATCCCTCCATCCATCCATCCATCCATCCATCCATGTATCATCCATGTATCCATCCATCCATGTACAGTATCTATCCAGTGTTTCCCCTACCATTACACAAGCGGGGTGGCCCACCCCGTCAACAGAACTGAGCACCCCGCCTACCAAACTCAACTTGTTCCCCCATCTCCACCCAGCACTGGCATAGCACTACGCTTGCAGCGCAAAATACAGGCTCTCTAGCTAAAAAGCTAAAGGCAGCACTCAACATTGCCTTATCCCTCATGCTGAATGCCCCCCACCCCCGCTCAAAAACTGTTAGTACAAGCTGAGCTCAGACATGTCTTTGTCCCCCCATCAACAAAAATCATGGATGAGATGAGCACCCCACCATGGCAGGTTAACTAGGGGAAACACTGCTATCCATGTATCTATCCATCCATGTATCATCCATCCATCCATGTATCATCCATGTATCCATCCATCCATGTATCATCCATCCATGTATCCATCCATGTATCTATCCATGTATTATCCATGTATCATCCATGTATCTATCCATCCATGTATCATCCATGTATCCTTCCTTACATGTATCATCCATGTATCCATCCATCCATCCATCCATCCATGTATCATCTGTGTATCTATCCATCCATGTATCTATCTATCTATCTATCTATCTATCTATCTATCTATCTATCTATCTATCTATCTATCTATCTATCTATCTATCTATCTATCTATCTATCTATCTATCTATCTATCTATCTATCTATCTATGTATCCATCCATCCATATATATATCCATCAATGCATCCATCCATCCATGTATCCATCCATATATCTATCCATCCCTATATCTATCCATCCATATATCTATCCATCCATCCATGTATCCATCCATCCATGTATCATCCATCCATGTATCATCCATCCATGTATCTATCCATCCATGTATCTATCCATCCATATATCATCCATCCATGTATCCATCCATATATCTATCCATCCATGTATCCATCCATGTATCCATCCATGTATCCATCCATCCATGTACAGGATCATCCATATATCTATCCATCCATGTATCCATCCATCTATGTATACATCCATCCATCCATCCATGTATCCATCCATATATCCATCCATCCATCCATATATCCATCCATGTATCCATCCATCCATCATCCATGTATCCATCCATAGACTGTATCTATCCATCCATGTATCTATCCATCCATGTATCATCCATCCATCCATCCATCCATCCATCCATCCATCCATCCTACACTTCAGTTATCACTTTATTTTCATCATTTCATTGTTTCCCTCTTTAATTGTTTATTTTCTGTTTCCATCGTCTCGTTCTTCATTTCCTCTTTTGTTTTGACTTTCGTTTTGTTTCTTCCTCCTCTCTTCTTCCTCCTTCTGTCCGTTCTGATTCTCATCTGTTGGTTTTATTTCCTGTTGAGGTTCTGGTCCGTCGGTCCGGTCGGGTCGTAGCTCAGCAGCAGCTAACGGAGCTGTTTAATCCCATTAATCTGGCTGTTAGCTGTAATCTGACACACGCCTCTAACAGGTCCTCCTGTTTGTTCTGCAAACACGGGACACGCCTCGTCGTCATGGTAACCGCGGCGCCGACATGCCTCCAGACGTTGTAGTTTTGAGTTTTTATCCTTTAACCACGCGAGTTTGACAACGTCCATCCTGACGTTACGTCCTCCATCTTGGATCACCTGATCAGATCCAGATGGTTTCTCATCTGTTGAAGTTCATCAGTTGCTGTTTCCTCAGTTTGAGTCGTTTTTAAACTTTATTTGGAATAAATGTGTTAAAGCAAATCAGACATGCTCAGATCTCTGAGGAGCAGGGACAGGTCCATGTGAGTCCTGAACCAGGACCTGAGACGTCCGTCCACCTTCAGTGGTCTCAGCCTGCTGGAGAGCAAATCACGTTTCGTGTTTTTACACCAAACCGACCTGAAGGGTTTCATTTTACTTTACATTTTAAAAATTACCTAATTTTTTATTTCACCTTTTTAGTCTATACTGTACCTGTAATAATTTTAAACTCTGACATTTAAACTACAAGTATATATTCTGTTATTTCAGTCATTTAAAAAAATCTTTAAAGATATAACATTTTTATAAATTTTGACATTTATTTTATAATTTTTTTCTAGATTTTTAATTATTTTTAATTTTCACATTTTTTTAGACTTTCATTTTGATCATTATATGGTGCTTTTATTTTGAAGAATCAGTCACTGGTTAATGATGTAGTGCTTTTATTTTGAAGAGGCAGTCACTGGTTAATGATGTAGTGCTTTTATTTTGAAAAGTCAAGTCACACGTTGCAGCTTTTATTTTGATGAGACAATTACAGTACTTGTTGACCATGCAATGTATTTATTTTGAAGAGTCATCACTGGTTGACCATGTAGTGCTTTTATTTTGAAGAGTCATCACTGGTTGACCATGTAGTGCTTTTATTTTGAAGAATCATCACTGGTTGACTATGTAGTGCTTTTATTTTGAAGAGTCATCACTGGTTGACTATGTAGTGCTTTTATTTTGAAGAGTCAAGTCACATGTTGCAGCTTTTATTTTGATGAGACAATTACTGGTTGACCATGTAGTGCTTTTATTTTGAAGAGTCATCACTGGTTGACCACGTAGTGCTTTTTATTTTGAAGAGTCATCACTGGTTGACCATGTAGTGCTTTTTATTTTGAAGAGTCATCACTGGTTGACTATGTAGTGCTTTTATTTTGAAGAATCAGTCAGTGGTTGACTATGTAGTGCTTTTATTTTGAAGAGTCAAGTCACATGTTGCAGCTTTTATTTTGATGAGACAATTACTGGTTGACCATGTAGTGCTTTTATTTTGAAGAGTCATCACTGGTTGACCACGTAGTGCTTTTTATTTTGAAGAGTCCTCACTGGTTGACTATGTAGTGCTTTTATTTTGAAAAATCAGTCAGTGGTTGATCATGTAATGATTTTATTTTGAAGAGTCAAGTCACATGTTGCAGCTTTTATTTTGATGAGACAATTACTGGTTGACCATGTAGTGCTTTTATTTTGAAGAGTCATCACTGGTTGACCATGTAGTGCTTTTATTTTGAAGAATCAGTCAGTGGTTGATCATGTAATGCTTTTATTTTGAAGAGTCAAGTCACATGTTGCAGCTTTTATTTTGATGAGACAATTACTGATTGACCATGCAATGCTTTTATTTTGAAGAGTCAGTCACTGGTTGACAATGCAGTGCTTTTATTTTGAAGAGTCATCACTGGTTGACCACGTAGTGCTTTTTATTTTGAAGAGTCATCACTGGTTGACCACGTAGTGCTTTTTATTTTGAAGAGTCATCACTGGTTGACTATGTAGTGCTTTTATTTTGAAGAATCAGTTAGTGGTTGATCATGTAATGATTTTATTTTGAAGAGTCAAGTCACATGTTGCAGCTTTTATTTTGATGAGGCAATTACTGGTTGACCATGTAGTGCTTTTATTTTAAAGAATCAGTCACTGGTTGACCATGTAGTGCTTTTATTTTGAAGAATCAGTCACTGGTTGACCATGTAGTGCTTTTATTTTGAAGAGTCAGTCACTGATTGAACATGTAGTGCTTTTATTTTGAAGAGTCGGTTACAGGTTGACCATGCAGTGCTTTTATTTTGAAGAGTCAGTCACTGGTTGACCATGCAATGCTTTTATTTTGAAGAGTCAGTCACTGATTGATCATAAAGTGCTTTTATTTTGAAGAGTCAGTTACAGGTTGACCATGCAGTGCTTTCATTTTGAAGATTTAGTCACTAGTTTACCATGTAGTGCTTTTATTTTGAAGAATCAGTCACTGGTTGACTATGTAGTGCTTTTATTTTGAAGAGTCAGTCACTGATTGAACATGTAGGGCTTTTATTTTGAAGAGTCAGTCACTGGTTGATCATGTAGTGCTTTTATTTTGAAGAGTCAGTCACTGATTGAACATGTAGTGCTTTTATTTTGAAGAGTCAGTCACTGGTTGACCATGCAGTACTTATATTTTTAAGAGTCTGTCACTGGTTGACCATGCAATGCTTTTATTTTAAAGAGTCAGTCACTGATTGATCATATAGTGCTTTTATTTTGAAGAGTCAGTTACTGGTTGACCATGCAGTGCTTTTATTTTGAAGATTCAGTACAGTATTTGGTTGACCATGTAGTGCTTTTATTTAGAAGAGTCAGTCACTGATTGATCATATAGTGCTTTTATTTTGAAGAATCACTTATTCACCATGTAGTGCTTTTATTTTGAAAAGTCACTCACTGATTTATCCTGTAGTGCTTTTATTTTGAATTAATTTGATCATAGTGCTATTGTTTGGAAGAGTCAGCCACCAGTTAATGATTTAGTGCTTTTATTTTGAAGATTTAAAGTCACTGGTTGATCATGTAGGACTGTTATTTTGAAGATTCAGCAACTGGTTGACCATGTAGAGCTTTTATGTTGAAGAGTCAGTCACTGGTTAATCATAGTTCTGATCTGATCAGTGTTTTAATGACAGACTGTCTGAATCACACACCTTATTACGCAGTCATTCCTGTGTGTGTGTGTGTGTGTGTGCGCGAGGGACTCACACACACTCACTCAGTATTTTTGTCATCAGACTTGTGTTGCGGAGAAGCGTCTTGACTCCGCCCCCTGACACCGTCAGATACTTTGAGGCAGAAGTTTAGATTTCCTCGATGGTTGTTGACTCGTGAGGTCGTCATGACGACCAGCTGGTCCGTGTTACGTTGTGTCTGCGGTGCCGACGTCACTCCGTGGCTCTTCACGGTCCTCTCCTCCTCAGTGTGTGAAGGGTCAGAGCGTCTCCGTCCTCCATCTGAAGACAAAACGCTCACACACACACGATACGACGAGCGTCAACATCTGCTCCTCTCAGATGAAAACTTAACCTGTTCCACGCCGCTGGAACCGTTGTTACTTTAAAACAACTTCAGAAGAACATTTACTGACACATCTTTAGTCTGAGGACAGGACAAGTCACCTAAAAACTGTTTAACCAAAAACAGGCGCAGAGCCGCAACACGGTCCAAAGAACAAGAACAGAACCTCCAAGAACGACAACAGAACCTCTGAGAACAGAACCTCTGAGAACAAGAACAGAACCTCCAAGAACAAGAACAGAACCTCTGAGAACAAGAACAGAACCTCCAAGAACAAGAACAGAACCTCTGAGAACAGAACCTCTGAGAACAAGAACAGAACCTCTAAGAACAAGAACAGAACCTCTGAGAACAGAACCTCTGAGAACAAGAACAGAACCTCTAAGAACAAGAACAGAACCTCTGAGAACAAGAACAGAACCTCTGAGAACAGAACCTCTGAGAACAAGAACAGAACCTCTGAGAACAGAACCTCTGAGAACAAGAACAGAACCTCCAAGAACAAGAACAGAACCTCTGAGAACAGAACCTCTGAGAACAAGAACAGAACCTCCAAGAACAAGAACAGAACCTCTGAGAACAGAACCTCTGAGAACAAGAACAGAACCTCTGAGAACAAGAACAGAACCTCCAAGAACGAGAACAGAACCTCTGAGAACAGAACCTCTGAGAACAAGAAGAGAACCTCTGAGAACAAGAAGAGAACCTCTGAGAACAAGAAGAGAACCTCCAAGAACGAGAACAGAACCTCTGAGAACTGAACCTCTGAGAACAAGAACAGAACCTCTGAGAACAAGAAGAGAACCTCTGAGAACAAGAAGAGAACCTCTGAGAACAAGAACAGAACCTCCAAGAACAAGAACAGAACCTCTGAGAACAGAACCTCTGAGAACAAGAACAGAACCTCTGAGAACAAGAACAGAACCTCCAAGAACGAAAACAGAACCTCTGAGAACAGAACCTCTGAGAACAAGAAGAGAACCTCTGAGAACAAGAACAGAACCTCCAAGAACAGAACCTCCAAGAACAAGAACAGTTCTTTGGAGCGTTAATGAGCAAAAATGAGGTCAGCTTGTTTCAAACAGCAGTAAATAGCTAAAAGTTGTTTGTTTGTGTACAGGAACAAAAATAAAACAAACTAAAATTCAGCTTAATTTAAACAAGTAAACAAATGATTAGATGCAAAAAGACAAACAAAAACAACAACAAACACGAAATGAAAACAACCAAGTCTAAAATATGATCTGTAAGACAACAAGTCTCTGAACGACGAAAACAGGCAAAACTAGACCATCATCATCATCATCATCATCATCATCATCATCATCATCATCATCATCATCATCATCATCATCATCATCATCATCATCATCATCAGCAGCAGCAGCAGCAGCAGCAGCTTTATTAATAAAGTGTTTTAACAGCAGCCACATCAGAAACAAAGTGCTGAGCATCAGTTACAAACAAGATAAAAGAAAGCATAAAAACAGAGCTACACAAAAACTGTGACAAAAACACCCAACACAAGTAAACAACAAAAACATGCTGTAAACAAAAATAAACACACAAGCCTGATCAAACCAAATCTATCAAATAACCTGAGAAATAAAAACAAATGTTGGCAAAAATGATTTATTCAGACAATAAAAGGTCACAAAACAAAATCTGAAGATTTATTCTTACAGACTTGAAAACAAACAAACAAAAACAAACAAAGTACCAAATAAACAAAAACATTCTGGGAAAAAAATACAAAAAATAAACAAAATAAAATCAGATGATCTGAGCTGCTGATCGACGTGATTTAACAAAAAAGTGTTTGAACAGGAAGAGGTGTGTGTGTGTGTGTGTGTGGGGTGGGCGTGGCTTCAGGTGTGAATGGGGGGTTTACATTTGAAGGTGCGTCCCTCAGACTTCATTCAGCTTTTAGCTCAAAATAACAATAAACCGTCCTCATGGGAAACTTCTCTGTGTGTGTGTGTGTGTGTGTGTGTGTGTGTGTGTGTGTGTGTGTGAGGCCTGGAGGCAGACTCACTGAAAGAGGCTCAGGCTCCTTTCACTGGTCTGAAACCTGGTCCTCCTCAGCACCACACCCTGCACACAAACACTGCTGCCGCTCCTTCATCTGCTGCTGCTTTGGAGGAGGAGGAGGAGGAGGAGGAGGAATGTAGAGAAGAGCAGGGAAGAGAGGAGGAGGAGGAGGATGATACGAAGTCAGAGAAGAAAGCATCTTTGGTCGACCGTCAGCTGAGCTGCATCATTTAATTACAACCAATTGATGTCTGTGAGCGTGCACGTGGCTATGAGCGTGCACGTGCCCGTGAGCGTGCACATGCCTGCGTGTTTCACAAGAAGGCCGTCTTTGTGGATGAAGAGGAGGAGGTTCTGCTTCTTCCTTCTAACTTGTGTACACATGTAACCTGAAGCCCCTGCACTGCCGTGCATGCTGGGAAATGTATGCAAATGCCTCGCTGCGTTCCTGCGCCCTGTCCAACTTCTAAAGTTTAGTTTAAAGTTCTGTAATAAATAAGTTTAATTATAAATGATGGCAGAAGATTCAGAAGTTTTTTTAAGCTGGATGTGAACCATCAAACCAAACATCAAAGGAGCAGGAAACACCTCAGGCTTTTCAAAATAAGAGCGTTTCCTTTAGAGGTTTGTTTCACGTTTTGTCTCATTTGTTCTCGTTTCGTTGGACCAACTTTATTGAAACCGTGAATATTCTCAGAACCGGAGGTTCTGTCACATGGTTGTCCTTCAAGATGAAGGTTCTGAAGGTCCAAGAACTTCAGAACGTCAAACGAGGAACTTCCTGTTCATCAAATCCACTCCTCGTCTCACAACGCTTGGCCTCAGTTTCACTGTACGGTACTTCTCCTTGAGGCCCGACCACGTGCTGCGACAAGCCGCAGCCGGCCCGGACCCGTCCTGGGTTTCAGGTGGCGAGGAGGAGGAGGCACAGCCTGCTGCTGCTTCATTTCAACCGTTTCCTTTAAACAAACACTTGGAGACAAAAGTTGAGTAAAACGAAGCAGCTTCAGAATAAAACTGCAGTTAAACCGAACAGAACCGACCCAGACCCGCTTAGAACCACATCTTCTCCTCCTGTCGGACGTTTGAACAGCTGCGTGGACACAGAAGGACGACAGCAGCTCGTCTTCTGGATGCGTCCAGCTGTGGACGAGACACACACAGAGACACACACACATACACACACACACACACACACACACACACACAACACAGAGACACACATACATACACACACACACACACACACACAGAGCAGCCGTCATGAATGAGTTTGTTGTGGAGGAACAACTGCAGGACAGCAACTGCTCCGACTCATCAAGCCTCCGTCGGCTCAGATTACAGATTAAAATAATCTGAAATAATTCAAAAAGTTCTTCTTGGTCCTCGTGAGGAGAAGTTCTGAAGATCCTGAATGTTCAAAGACTGTCGCCGTTTGTCTGCTTCTATCCTGACAACGTTCTACGTGCTCTAACTCTACGTTCAGAGCTCCTGTTGAGGATGACTCTCAGCTACTACTAGGGCTTTAACAGACTACTCGAGTAATCGACACATCGATTACTTGGACCTCTATCGAGTTTTTTAATTTCACGTCGAATATTCGTAGTGACGTCATCACGCCGCAGTTACAGAATAAAAAATGAATCAACTTCCTGTTTGGAGTGCGTTGCGAACCGGTGTTACACCATATTCTTTGACCGCCGTATATTGTGACCGACGTAGGGGGCGGTGTTGCATGAACTGTTGCAGGTCACAGAATGTGGTGTAACACCGGGTCTAATGACAGAACCAGAACCAGCTTCCTCTGACCTTGTTTCACAAATAAAAGGCAAAAAATATTAATCTCTAAAACTAAATCTAATGCGCAGCACCACAGGCGGTGGTGCAGGGTGGTCAACATTTCGTTTTTGACGTGTTGCACGTTTTTTTTTTTCACTTCTGCAGGTTAATAATAATAACTAACAGTTTTGGGATTCCTGTGACTTATTTGCTGTAAGATAAATGGTAAGAGCCTAATATATGCTCCCAAAGTTTTGTTTGTCTTTTTTTGTAAATGATAAATTACTCTTTTTTTTTTGTGTGTGTGTGTTTTTTTTATTTTTTTATTTATTATTATTTTTTAAAATTTTTGGGCTCTAGTGGCCTTTATTGTAGAGGGAGAGGGCGAAACGGGTAGAGAGAAGGGAGAGACACTGCAGAAACAGCTCGTCGGGTCTGGGACGCGAACCCGCGACGCCTGCAGAGAGGCTCAGCCTCAATATGTGCCGCGCGCTTATCCCCCACACCAAAGCGGCGGCACTTTTTGCGGTTTTAATTAGTTAATTATTTTTTGCATCTTGCATCTTTTTGCATCTTGAGGTAGCTCTACTCAAATATTATTATAATAATAATAAATAATAATAATAATAATAATTAATTCAATTTATAACGCACTTTTCATTACTGAAAATCTCAAAGTGCTACACATAGTATATATATTGAATGCTACACACATTCATAAACCGGTGGCGGCAGACTACCATGCAAGGTGCTTTCCAGTCCTACCGGGAGCAACTCAGGGTTAAGTGTCTTGCCCAAGGACACAACGACACATGGTGCGGGTCCCGGGAGTCGAACCGCCAACTTTCCGATCGGGAGACGACTGCCATTACCACTACACCACGGCCGCCCCCCATTATGTTAATGTCGAGTTTTTAAATTATGTACTCGTTCAACCCCTAGCTACTACCACTAAGCTAGCAGACTAATGTTGGCATCCTGCCTGTTTTCGAGGATTAGTGAGATAATTTGATTCCTGTGGTCATAATCTGCAGATATCTGCAGGTTTAATGAGTCAGCATGTTTTAGACTTTATGAAAGTTAATTTAACTGAGACTGAACTCCTGATCACATGAATCAACTCGATCAAAGTTGAACCTGCGTCAAACTGCAGGAAGATCAGAACGCTTCCTTGCATTAGAACGCCTTCTGCAATCATTAATCATATGTTAGAACTCTGACAATCATTAAATCAAATGTTAGAGCTCTGACTTAGACCATGTTAGAATTTTCCATAATGTTCTATATGCACCACACCAAGGCAGATGTTGAAGTCCTAGGCAGATGTCCAGGGCTGAGTCAGGCGACCTGAGGCTGGCAGGTCTAACGCTAGCCGTCAGCTCCATGGCATCTTATTTGACCTGTTGGTGGCCCAAGTCACATGCTACAACCTGTAGACATCACCCGCCAACATATGAGGAATAGTTTTACATTCACCCAGAGGAAAGTGATCAACTGTTTGCAAATCTGACAGTATTGAACTGGGAGTTTTTATTCGAGGAAACCCTTTGGGATCCTCGAACCAGTGGGAGTTGTTAGATATTTATCTAGACTGGTCCTGGTGTTTTGATCTACTCCGAGACGGGATCATAATGAAATTATGACCCAGTTCTGACTGGGTCAAACTTGACCAGCAGCTCTAAAAGAGTCTCCCAGGGATTCAATATCTGTCAAGGAATAGAGTTTATTTTGCTTGCCACATCACGTAGAAAGGCTTTGGAAGCACTGTCTCATGTTTTTCCTTAAACGTCAATCCACATAAGGTCTGTTGAGATCACACTTAGTCACGCCCCCTCATACATGTGACAGGAAGAGCTCCCCTTCTGCGAAGGGCGGAGGCTAGGGCCTATGAATTAGTAATGACAAGGAACATCGCCCCTTTTTTTTCCTGCTCCAGATCGCGTCAAACTATACCGGAGAGGCTAGCGCTGTACACTGTAACACTTTCCTGTCTTGATTTTAATACAATGGTAAAAACGGAATTCATGTTTCCTTGATTTATTATTAGTGTGAGTTACCGTTTCTGAGGGAGATCTGAGCCAGTGGAAGTGGTGTGGGCTGGGGGCGGGTCCGAGAGGAAGCCTGAGGCCTGCGACTGGCAACAGCTAGCTGCAGAGACCGGTGACCCGCGGCCAGCAAAACGTCAACAGTTACGTCGTCAACTGCAGGA
Organism: Garcialebias charrua; assembly: GCA_038048925.1. Lineage (NCBI taxonomy): Eukaryota > Metazoa > Chordata > Actinopteri > Cyprinodontiformes > Rivulidae > Garcialebias > Garcialebias charrua. The sequence continues at coordinate 12,527 of JBBPBX010050022.1, read as the reverse complement.
AGTTACGTCAAACTGCAGGAAGTTACGTCAAACTGCAGGAAGTTACGTCAAACTGTAGGAAGTTACGTCAAACTGCAGGAAGTTACGTAACTGTAGGAAGTTACGTCAAACTGCAGGAAGTTACGTCACTGCAGGAAGTTGCGTCACTGCAGGAAGTTGCGTGAAACTGCAGGAAGTTGCGTGAAACTGCAGGAAGTTACATCAAACTGCAGGAAGTTGCGTGAAACTGCAGGAAGTTACGTCAAGGTGCAGGAAGTTACATCAAACTGCAGGAAGTTACGTTAAGGTGCAGGAAGTTATGTGAAGCTGCAGGAAGTTACGTCAAACTGTAGGAAGTTACATCAAACTGCAGGAAGTTACGTCAAACTGCAGGAAGTTACGTCAAACTGCAGGAAGTTACTGCAAACTGCCAGAAGTTACGTCAAGCTGCAGGAAGTTACGCCAAGCTGCAGGAAGTTACGTCAAACTGCAAGAAGTTACGCCAAGCTGCAGGAAGTTACGTCAAACTGCAGGAAGTTACGTCAAGCTGCAGGAAGTTACGCCAAGCTGCAGGAAGTTACGTCAAACTGCAAGAAGTTACGTCAAACTGCAGGAAGTTACGCCAAGCTGCAGGAAGTTACGTCAAACTGCAAGAAGTTACGCCAAGCTGCAGGAAGTTACGTCAAACTGCAAGAAGTTACGTCAAACTGCAAGAAGTTACGTCAAACTGCAAGAAGTTACGTCAAACTGCAGGAAGTTACGTCACTGCAGGAAGTTACGTCACTGCTGGAAGTTACATCAAACTGCAGGAAGTTACGTCAAGGTGCAGGAAGTTACATCAAACTGCAGGAAGTTACGTTAAGGTGCAGGAAGTTACGTGAAGCTGCAGGAAGTTACGTCACTGCAGGAAGTTACATCAAACTGCAGGAAGTTACGTCACTGCAGTAAGTTACGTCAAACTGCAGGAAGTTACGTCAAACTGCAGGACGTTACGTCAAACTGCAAGAAGTTACGTCAAACTGCAGGAAGTTACGTCAAACTGCAGGAAGTTACGGCAAACTGCCAGAAGTTACGCCAAGCTGCAGGAAGTTACGCCAAGCTGCAGGAAGTTACGTCTAACTGCAAGAAGTTACGCCAAGCTGCAGGAAGTTACGGCAAACTGCAGGAAGTTACGTCAAGCTGCAGGAAGTTACGCCAAGCTGCAGGAAGTTACGTCAAACTGCAAGAAGTTACGCCAAGCTGCAGGAAGTTACGTCAAACTGCAAGAAGTTACGTCAAACTGCAAGAAGTTACGTCAAACTGCAGGAAGTTACGCCAAGCTGCAGGAAGTTAATAATAATAATAATAATAATGTCTTTGTCTGTCATCTGTGTATGTTTCCCATACACAGACGAAATTCATCTCTGCATTTAACCCAACCACCACCAGGTGGTGCAGTGAGCAGCCAGAAAGCGCCCGGGGAGCTGGAGAATTAGGTGTGCACTCATAGACACCCCAAGGTGTGTAGTGGCCGGGGCGCGAACCCGCGTCCTTCGGGTCCCAAGTCGAAAGCCCTGCCACTACACCATACGTCAAACTGCAAGAAGTTACGTCAAACTGCAAGAAGTTACGTCAAACTGCAGGAAGTCACATCACTGTAGGAAGTCACATCACTGCAGGAAGTTACGTCAAACTGCAGGAAGTTACGTCAAACTGCAGGAAGTTGCGTCACTGCAGGAAGTTACGTCAAACTGCGGGAAGTTACGTCACTGCAGGAAGTTACGTCAAACTGCAGGAAGTTACATCAAACTGCAGGAAGTTACGTCAAACTGCAGGAAGTTACGTTAAACTGCAAGAAGTTACGCCAAGCTGCAGGAAGTTACGTCAAACTGCAGGAAGTTACATCAAACTGCAAGAAGTTACGTCAAACTGCAGGAAGTCACATCACTGCAGGAAGTCACATCACTGCAGGAAGTCACATCACTGCAGGAAGTCACATCACTGCAGGAAGTTACGTCACTGCAGGAAGTCGCATCACTGCAGGAAGTTACGTCACTGCAGGAAGTTACGTCACTGCAGGAAGTTAAGTTACGTCACTGCAGGAAGTTACGTCAAACTCCAGGAAGTCACATCACTGCAGGAAGTTACGTCACTGCAGGAAGTTACATCAAACTGCAGGAAGTGACATCAGCTGCAGTTGATGTCAAAATAAAAGCAGTTTTCACATCGAACTGTTACAGTTGATTTAAGAACAACGGATCGTTTCAGTGTGAGGGTTTTCGTGGTTTGGTCTGAGATGTGTAGAGGCGGGGCAGCCGACCTGGCACCAGGAAGTCACGGTTCGACTCCCAGCCATTCCCACGTGTCGTGGTGTCTCTGAGCAAGATACCCAATCCCCAACTGCTCCCCGGGTGCTTCCAGAGATGCCCACTGCTCCATCTGTGTGTCTCAGGTGTGATGATGCAGAGAATCATCATCATCACTGCAGGAGCACACAGTGATGATGATGATGATGATGACCTCAGACTTCCAGGGTCCAGAGCTCCTGTTGAGGATGACTCTCAGCTACTACCACTCTGAAACTGAACGGATCATCCTGGTTTGTACTTCCTGACTTTTTGATCCAGGACATATTTTGCTAAGAGACGCATGCAGGTCATCAAGTTGGACGATGACTCGTGTGAAATGTTGACCAAACCGACCTAAAAGAACCAGCAGCTCTCGACAGGAAGTCCAGAACGTTTCACTTCCTGTTTGTTTGTTTGAAATCTGAAGAACGGGATTCACCATCGAGTCTGATCAGAACCAGGACAACTGTCTCTCACACACACATACACACACACAGCTCCAGGTTAGCATCTGTTAGCTCTGTGACGATGAATAGAGTCTTTGAGAGGAGAGCAGAGGTCGCTGCCTGTCTCACACACCTGTCTGTGTGTGTGTGTGTCTGTGTGTGTGTGTCTATGTGTGTGTGTGTCTGTGTGTGCCTCTGTGTGTGTGTCTGTGTGTGTGTGTCTCTGTGTGTGTGTGTGTCTCTGTGTGTGTGCCTCTGTGTGTGTGTCTGTGTGTGTGCATGTGTGTGTGCGTGCGTGTGTGTCAGCTGTTCACTTCCCCTCATCACCTCCATGTCTGTAATTACAGAAGAAACCTGAAAGGAGGAGGAGGAGGAGGAGGTGATGAAGATTTTGTCCCACGTCCACTTTTTGTCCCCGTGTGTTTAACGATGGACGGTCGTCCTCAAAGACGACGTCCTGGTTGGACAGTTGGACCAGTCTGAAGTGATGGTGCGGTTCTGCTGAGTCTTGGTCTCTTGGGGTTTTCTGTGGTTCTGTCGGGTCGAGGGATCGGGCCGCGCTGTGACAACATCTGGGTCGTGACGGGCCAGAACCGTCTCGTTTGACTCGTCTTGTGAGGACTCGTCCTCATCGTTGAACGTGTGGGTCCAAACTCCACCAGGAAGTGGAGGAGCTGCCACGACCAATCAGCTGTCAGAACACTCAGCAGGTGGCAAGCAGCTGGCCAATCAGAGCAGAGCTCCTCGTCTGGAGCCCGTCTCCCTGAAGACGCTCTGTTCTGTCCCCCGTCCTCTCCCACAGAGTCTCAGGGGACGTCTCCGTCCCTGCTGCTTCAGCAGCACGTCTCACTTCTGTAGAAACTGGACTCTGAGGGTTAAAACCTCCACCGATGGACTGGACTGAGTTCTGGTTCTGATCTGGACCGGTGGTTCTGATCTGGACCGGTGGTTCTGATCAGGACCGGTGGTTCTGATCAAGGCCGGTGGTTCTGATCAGGACCGGTGGTTCTGGTTCAGTTTTAATTAAGTAAAAAATTTAAAGTTTGACCCAAATCACAGGTTCTTCAGAGGAGAGCAGATTTACTGACTCCTGTTGAGGTGCTTCTCCTCCTCCTCAGGTGCTCCTCCTCCACCTCAGGTGCTCCTCCTCCACCTCAGGTGCTTCTCCTCCACCTCAGGTGCTTCTCCTCCACCTCAGGTGCTCCTCCTCCACCTCAGGTGCTCCTCCTCCACCTCAGGTGCTTCTCCTCCACCTCAGGTGCTTCTCCTCCACCTCAGGTGCTCCTCCTCCACCTCAGGTGCTCCTCCTCCACCTCAGGTGCTTCTCCTCCACCTCAGGTGCTCCTCCTCCACCTCAGGTGCTCTCCTCCACCTCAGGTGCTTCTCCTCCACCTCAGGTGCTTCTCCTCCACCTCAGGTGCTTCTCCTCCACCTCAGGTGCTTCTCCTCCACCTCAGCACCACCTCAGGTGCTTCTCCTCCACCTCAGGTGCTCCTCCTCCACCTCAGGTGCTTCTCCTCCTCCTCAGGTGCTTCTCCTCCTCCTCAGGTGCTTCTCCTCCACCTCAGGTGCTCCTCCTCCACCTCAGGTGCTTCTCCTCCACCTCAGGTGCTTCTCCTCCACCTCAGGTGCTCCTCCTCCACCTCAGGTGCTCTCTCCTCCTCCCCTCAGGTGCTTCTCCTCCACCTCAGGTGCTTCTCCTCCACCTCAGCCACCTCAGGTGCTTCTCCTCCACCTCAGGTGCTCCTCCTCCACCTCAGGTGCTTCTCCTCCACCTCAGGTGCTTCTCCTCCACCTCAGGTGCTTCTCCTCCACCTCAGGTGCTCCTCCTCCACCTCAGGTGCTCCTCCTCCACCTCAGGTGCTCCTCCTCCACCTCAGGTGCTTCTCCTCCACCTCAGGTGCTCCTCCTCCACCTCAGGTGCTCCTCCTCCACCTCAGGTGCTTCTCCTCCACCTCAGGTGCTTCTCCTCCACCTCAGGTGCTCCTCCTCCACCTCAGGTGCTCCTCCTCCACCTCAGGTGCTTCTCCTCCACCTCAGGTGCTTCTCCTCCACCTCAGGTGCTCTCCTCCACCTCAGGTGCTTCTCCTCCACCTCAGGTGCTTCTCCTCCACCTCAGGTGCTTCTCCTCCACCTCAGGTGCTTCTCCTCCACCTCAGGTGCTCCTCCTCCACCTCAGGTGCTTCTCCTCCACCTCAGGTGCTTCTCCTCCACCTCAGGTGCTTCTCCTCCACCTCAGGTGCTCCTCCTCCACCTCAGGTGCTTCTCCTCCACCTCAGGTGCTCCTCCTCCACCTCAGGTGCTCCTCCTCCACCTCAGGTGCTTCTCCTCCACCTCAGGTGCTTCTCCTCCACCTCAGGTGCTTCTCCTCCACCTCAGGTGCTTCTCCTCCACCTCAGGTGCTTCTCCTCCACCTCAGGTGCTTCTCCTCCACCTCAGGTGCTCCTCCTCCACCTCAGGTGCTCCTCCTCCACCTCAGGTGCTTCTCCTCCACCTCAGGTGCTCCTCCTCCACCTCAGGTGCTTCTCCTCCACCTCAGGTGCTTCTCCTCCACCTCAGGTGCTTCTCCTCCACCTCAGGTGCTTCTCCTCCACCTCAGGTGCTTCTCCTCCTCCTCAGGTGCTTCTCCTCCACCTCCACCTCAGGTGCTCCTCCTCCTCCACCTCAGGTGCTTCTCCTCCACCTCAGGTGCTTCTCCTCCTCCTCCTGCTCCTCCACTTGTCCATGCCTGTCACAGCAGCGGAGCAGCATTCTTCGGCGCTCACATTCCTCCTCTCCTCGCCGGCAGAGTTATTTTTACCATGGTGGCTCTGCTGGAAGCATCGTCTCCTCCACAAACTCCTCCAGGCTCACTTCTTCCCTCCGGTCCCGGTCGACCCGGTTACAGAGCGGACGAACCAGAACCTGCGGAGGCCTCGGCTAATGTTTCGCCTGTCGTCACTCAGCAGTCGCCACGGCTGAAAGAAAACCTGCCGCTCCCGTTAGCGGGTCACTTCAGGCCCGGGAGCACCAGTTTATCCAGAACCAGAACCGAGTTTCTGTCCACAAACGCTGGATTATTGTTCAGTTTGTGAACTTCTAGAAGATAAACGGGTTCAACAGAACCGCAGCTGCAGCCGAGTGAATAAAAGGCAGAATGGTCACAGTTGAGCTTCTTCTCTGTAGTTTAAGATATGATAAATATTTATATTTAAATATTAAAATAGTTTTATGCAGAAATGCAGCAAAAAAATAAAAAAAAAATTAAAAAAAATCCCCAAAATGGGTCCAAGGCTACATTAATTATACTGTATGCTGTCAGATCATTATTGAAATTTATTATTGAAGCATTAAATTACATTAAAAAGTTAAAATTTTATTTGTTTTATTTATCTCCCAACATTTCGGAAAAAAAAAAAAGATTTTTTGCTAATACATTTATTTGCAACATTAGCATGCTCATAAAATGTCCCTACCGTAATTTAATTTTAAAAAGTTTGTTACGCTCCACAAATCGATCAGTTTTAATAATCAGTTTTTTTTTGTTAAGCATTTTGAATTTCTTTCCTCGATCAATTCATAAATCTGAGTTTTTATTTTTCCTCCAACATGCCAGCTAGCAGAAATGTAGCATGCTAATAAAAGTAATGGAGAAGTTTGTTTGGAGCAATAGCATCAAAATTAAGCTACATTAAAAAAAAATTATTTAAAAAAAACACGTGAAAAGTTTTTCTTTAGGATAAACAGTCTCAAAGATGCTAATGCTAACATGTAGCATGCTGCAGTTTGTAAATGAGAACTAAATTATAATTAATTATCTGACGTTTGTAACATTTTTAAATTGGCAGAATCTTCAGCTGTTGCTTTAAGTCTACCTGCTAGCATGACTCAACTAGCATGACTCAACTAGCATGACTCAACTAGCATGACTCAACAAAATGAGCACAATTTCATCAAAAACTAGGGATGGGGCCAATTCGATCCAGTATTGGTATCCAATACCAGCATAATTTAAGTATCGGATATCGGATCCAACCTGCCGATATTTCTGATCCAGCTTCAAAGAGCACTTGTGTTCCATCACATTCTATGAGTTAAACCCAATGAAAACACTGTTGAGCCTTATAACAGGAAACTCACTAACTTTAGCATACAAGAGGCAGGTCTATACCACACACATGTCCTTCTCACTCATGGTGCAGCTGAAAAAAAAACCGCTAAGCATGATGGGAAAGACAACACAGCCCACTCCCCTTAACCACTAAGAGAGTGGATTTTGTTGTCTTTCCCATAATGCTTAGCGTTTTTTTTGTTTTCCAGCTTTAGGTGCAGCTGGAAAACTAAAAAACTGCTAAGCATTATGGGAAAGACAACAAAATCCACTCCCTTAGTGGTTATGGGGAGTGGATTTTGTTGTCTTTCCCATAATAGGGGCGGCCGTGGCACAGTGGTAATGGCAGTCGACCCCCGATCGGAAGGTTGGAGGTTCGAATCCCGCATCCGCCTACCATGTGTCGTTGTGTCCCTGGGCAAGACACTTAACCCCAAATTGCTCCCGGTAGGTCTGGATGGCGCCTTGCAAGGCAGGCTACCACTACTGGTGTATGAATGTCTGAATGAATGGGTGGATGGTTGGTATTGTAAAGCGCTTTGGGGCTCCTCACAGGGGGCTGGAAAGCACTATATAAATAAGCTCCATTTACCATAATGCTTAGCATTTTTTTTGTTTTCCAGCTTTAGGTGCAGCTGGAAAACTAAAAAACTGCTAAGCATTATGGGAAAGACAACAAAATCCACTCTTTTAGTGGTTAAGGGGAGTGGGCTGTGTTGTCTTTCCCATCATGCTTAGCATTTTTTTTGTTTTTCCAGCTGCACCATGAGTGAGAAGGACATGTGTGGTATAGAGCTGCCTCTTGTGTGCTGTTAAAGTTTGTGAGTTTCCTGTTGTAAGGCTTAAGAGAGTCTTCATTGGGTATATCTCACACAATGTTAAAATGAATAGTCTTAAGTACAGAAATTTCATTATAACG